>QRFJ01007585.1:0-25702 GCA_006176705.1 Cocos nucifera
ATGAGAGAGATGAATACCATGTCTAAAATGTACTAGACCCTTTTGGTTTTCCATGCTAAACTCTCTTTAGCATGGAAAACTCTATATGTATTTTTTGTGAAAGTCCTAGCATCCTATCTGGTCTATCTTTATAGACCTAAACCTCTTTAGCACCTCCTCTATATATATTTTTTGTGAAAGTCCTAGCATCCTATTTGGTCTATCTCTATAGACCTTAATTTCCAGAATAAAGGATGCTTCTCTTAGATCTTTCATAGAGAATTTCTATGATAACCACATTTTGACCATGGTTAACATGGGAATATCATTCCTAATTAAGAGGATGTCATCCACGTACAATGCAAGAAAGACAACAGCGTTCCTACTGATCTTTTTGAACACACATGACTCCTCATTTTTTATGAAACCAAATAATTTGATCACATTATTGAAATGAGCATTCCAGCTTTGAGATGCTTGCTTAAGTTCATATATATACCTTTGCAGCTTGCATACCTTGTGATCACCATCATCGGATGTGAAACTAAGTGGTTGTTCTGTATAGATATCTTCCTCAAGATATCTATTTAAGAATGTCATTTTCACATTTATCTATCATATTTCATAATCAAAATTGGCTATAATAGTAAGCAATGTGCAGATGAATTTAAGCATGGCTACTAGTGAAAAAGTATCTCGATAGTCAATACCTTCACACTGACTATATCCTTTCACTACGAGCCTGGCTTTGAATATCTCGACATTCTCATCAATACCTATCTTTCTCTTGAAAATCCATTTACAGCCAATAGATACTATACCTTCAAGTTGATCTATCAAGATCCAGACTTGGTTTGAGTGCATTGAGTCAATCTTTGACTTCACTACCTCTAACCATTTCTTGGAGTCAATATCTGATATCACCTCATCAAAGATTTTGGGATCGTCACCATGAACCTCATTTCTCATAAAAAACATTTTCTTAGCATCTTCTGAAATAATACCTAAGTTCTTTCAGGAGGATGAGAAATTCTTGTTGATTTTTGAGGTGGAGGTAGTATTTGGACCGGCTCAATCCGATTAGGTTCCATAGATTTCTTAGCTCATTATTGTTCGAAGACTTTCTCCTCCAACCTAATTTATCTCCCAATGCCACCTTCTTGAATAAACTATTTTTCAAGAAAAATGGCATGTCGACTCACAATCACATTATGGTCCTCTGGAAGATAAAAATAATATCCTAACAACTCTTTAGGATATCCAATGAATCGAGCTTTAAAGAACCTAAATTCTAGCTTGTCCGCCTACTATCTCTTGACATGAGCTGGATAATCTTAAATTCTGAGATGACTCAAACTTGATTTCTTATCATATCATATCTTATACGGTATGATAGGAACGATTTTAGAAGAAAATCTATTAAGTAAATATATAGTGGTCATTAGACTATGTCCCTAAAACATCTCAAGGAGGTCCATGAAGCTCATCATGGATTGAACTATATCTAATAGGATCTAATTTTTCCATTCTGAAATTCCATTGAGTTGAGGTATTTCAAGTAGAGTCCATTATGATTATGCCATTATCTTTAAGGTAGTCCAAAAATTTTCAACTATGGTATTCACCTCCTCGATCTAATCGAAGAATCTGAATGAGTTTTTCTATTTATTTTTCTACTTTGAGTCCAAATTTCTTGAACATTTCAAAGGCTTCAGACTTATGTCGCATCAAATATACATACCCATACTGAGATAAATCATCGATAAAAATGATGAAGTAGATATAATTGCCTCTGATCGGCACATCAAATGGGCTGTACTTATCTATGTGTACCAGGGCAAGTAGGTCGTGGCCCTTTCCCCATGTCCTATAAAAGGAAGCTTGGTCATTTTGCCATGAAGGCATGATTCATAAATTGGATATGACTCAGAAGTCAATGAACTTAATAGTTCAGATTTCTCTAATTTGTTAATCCTATCTTTCGCTATATGACCTAGCTTAAGGTGCCAAAGATACCTATCATTTAGACTATCCCTAGGTTGCTTTGATCTTATGGCATACATATTTTGCTCAATATTAAAAGTAGAAACATCAATACGTAACTAATAGAGACCATTTATAACAAAATCATTTTCAATTTTATTTCTTTCAAAAAGAATATTACAATGGTCCTTAAGAAAACTAATTACATAGCCTTCCTATGCTAAACATGAAATAAAAATCAAATTCTTGCTTGCTGTAGGCACATAAAAACAGTCCCTATATACTAAATCTAATCCTAATGGTAGTCAAATAGGGTAGGTTCCCACGGCCATAGCATAACTCTTGCTTCATTTTCGATGTGCAGGATCATCTCACCATCCCTCAGCCTCCTGCTCTCCTCAAGACCCTGCATAGAAGTGCACAAGTGAGTACTCGAATCAAAGTCGAGCATCCAACTAGATGTAGAAGAAATCATAAGGTTAGATTCTATAACGAGCATATCTCTAGAAGGACCTGTCTCCTTCTTATTCTTCAGGTTGGCCAGGTATAAAGGGTAGTTCCACTTCCAATGGCCATCGGTATTGCAATGAAAATATTTTTCTTTGTTCGCAGCCTTCTTCTTCGGCACTTCTTCTTCTTCCCACCTTCAACTTTCTACTTCTTTGCAAACTTCTTCTTTTCAAAAGATTTTTTTTTGGAAGAAGTTCTCTCCACGATAAGCACTGAGCCCTTTGAACCTTTCAAAGAAAGTTCAATAGTAATCAGCATGTTCATTAATTCAGCTATAGTATATTGCAGCTTATGCATATGGAAGTTCACAAAGAACTGCCCATATACATTAGTCAAGGACTGCAAGATCACATCAATTTGCAAGTCCTTGTCTACCTTGACACTGAGCTTCTTAAGCTCTTTTAAGTCCTTGATCATCATCAAACAATAATCTTGGATTGACTGCCGATCAAGCATTTGAGCCTTAAATAGTCTCCTTGTAACTTGATACTTGGCTGCGCAACTCTCTGATAAGTACCATAAATTCATCAATAAAAATATTAATTTATTAATTAATTTATATTAATTTTTAAGAATTAATGATCAATTTATATATAATTTTTAAGAAATTTATATTTTTATTAATTAAAAAATTAATTAAAAAATAATAAAAATTAAAAAAAAGAATTTTATAATCAATGAAAAAAGCTCATTTTTTTAATCATAACGAAATAAGTTTGAAGCAAAACGGAGCCAAAATGAAGAAGATATGAATTTTTAAAGAAATAAAATAAATAAAAATTAAATAAGAAAAATGGCTCAGTCGGCTCCGCAAGCCAAGCCAAGCCGACTCAGCTGTAGAAGCCACTAGCTAGTCCACGATCCAGGCATAGACCGCCAGCTCAGCAGAAATCAACGAATCACGGTGTGACACGTGGCAGACCTAGACCCTTAAAGGGTCCACAGAAATTTATCATGGCTCATAGGGCAATCTAGTCTTTTCACTAGGCAACAGAGGCACTGATTGGCTATGGTGTGCAGTGTGGCCAGTCCATGCGGTCCAGAGGAACAGTAATTGCATCGTCGGATGGCTGCGGTAGCTTGCGGTCAAGATCGAATGGCTGTGATTATTTTTGGATTTGATTCAGCTTCAGACTTCACGCAGATCACCATCCAACAGTAGTGCTCGATCCAGGGGATGATCCGACGGTCCAGAACACTCCCAGCAATGATCAGGACTCCCGACGCATGATTTGCAGCCAAATTTTCTCCATTAACGTGCGATTGGATGGCAAGAATTTAATCCGACCTGATTTGGATCGATACGCATCCGATTTTGATGATTTTTGGACTGTTGGATTTCTATTGAATGGCTAGATTTCACCAAACTTACCAAATTCATATCAAAGCTATTTTAGTCCAAATTTTACTTGGATTTCTTTGTATTTTGATGATTACAAAGGCTATTAGTCCCACATTGCCTCCAGAAAAAATATCCAACTCTCCTAGCTCTATAAAAAGGATCCCAGGCCTCAAGAAATCAACATCTCCAGTCAAGGTAAAACTTTGGTACAGGGCAAAGCCAAGCTATGGGTTAAAGGCTACTTCAAAGCAACGGATGCCGAGAAGAAGAGCCAGGCTTCTACACCATCTTTCTACCAATACTGATCCAAGATCAGAGATCAGGCTATTTTATTTTTTTAAAAATTTTATGTATTTAAATTCTAAAATTTTAATTAATAAAAATTTTATTATTATACTTTAATTTCAGCTTTTTATTTTTATTATAATTTAATTTTTATATTTTAATTATTACTTTTTATTTTTCTGTAAGTAGATGCTAAGACCTAACTAGTAGATCTTAGTACCAAGTTTACTTTTCTACATAATTTAATTTTCACTTCGTAATTTTAATTTCTGACTTCAAATTTTATTTTCAAATTCTTTTCTTTTTTTTTTCAAAAAAATTAAAGATTTCAAATCTAAAACACTACCTTCCCTGTAGATTTGACCTGACTCACTACTATCTATGAATTTTTAATTATTTTATGAAGTTGGATTAAATTGATAAACATGGTGTCTTAATGACAATATAACGTTCTTATCAAATTTTTGGTGCCATTGCTGGAGATTATTTTTGATTTTTGATTTTAATTTTTTTAATTTATTAAAAATAATTTTGGCAAACATTTCTATTATGTTTTTGGCACCATTGTCGGAAAGGCACGGACATTAAATTTTTGATCTTTTTAATTTTTCTATAAATAAATTATAAATAAAATTTTTATTTTCTTACAAATATTGCTTGCTAATTTTTTTTATTATTTTACAAAAAAAGAGATTACAGAACAAAATGAATCAGGAGTTTTGCTTGATGAGATCAATCCTAACCCTAATTCTCTTTCCTTTTTATTTTATTTATTTATTTATTTTATTTTTAAATTAATTTTCAAAAAATATTTATTTAAATCTAATTAAAAATCTCATAACAAGATTTAAAATTTTAATTGCTTAGAGCACGCATCATATTAGTTTTATTTTTTTGTGATTGCTGGAAGCAAAGTAAGCCTTTCATAATTCAATTAGTTGCATGCATCTAGTTTAAATTGTACAGAACCCTTTGATTGAAAACATTTTATGCACTTTCATATTAAACCAAATTAAGGACAACACCCAATTAAAAAAGATAAGGTGGGAATTTGATCATCCTTCCTTATTCCATAAACAACCAACCAGCATTCTACATTGACCTAAGCCTTTAATTTTAAAATCAATTAGACATCAACCCTAGGAGCTCGAGCTCAATAGGACAAGGAACCCTAAGAGTTGAACCAGATTAGGGTTAGTCAATTTGACTGGTGTCTAGGAAAGTGGTTCAGGGATGATTGGGCCCAAAGGAAGGTGGTTTCTAATTGGTTCCATTTGCTTACCTGGCCAAGCACAATTGGTGTCTAAGGCAAGCAACGGAGGGACTCCCACCAACCTTACACTTACCTGGCTAGTTGATTGGCTGATCTTACACTTGGAGGGCTTAAAGATGACCTTGGCAGTTAGGAGCTGTCTAGATCTAGGATAACCTTTAGTCAGGATTGATTGACCAACTTGATTGCTAACTAATATCAAACCTAATTAAACTTAATTCTTTTCTCTCTTCTTAGTTCTAGGACTCCTTAGGACCTCTTCTTTAGAACTCTTCTTTCTTTCATTTTCTTTCTCCTCTAAAAATAAAATAAAATAAAATAAAATAAAATAAAAATTAAATTTAACTAACTAAAAAAATATTAAAAATAATAATTTAGTTTAATTTAATTAATTAATAAAATAATTAATGTTTAATATAATAAAATAATAAAAAATTTAAATAATTAAAAAAAAAAATTTGAACTACACGTTAGGGTTGCACTAATGCATGCACGGTAGAAAATTGCTTTACCTGATCTAGTTGAACCCAACCATAAAATTAAAAGACTGAACCGTATTAAACTCGATGGCTAAAAATTTTAAAGAACCACCAAAGCAGATTAAGGAGTATTTTATCCCTTCTACCTATACCCCATCGACTTGTATCTAGTTACCTAATATCCATGCTACCCACTATGAGATCAAGCCGACCACAATCCAGATGCTTCCATCTTTCTACGAAAATATCAATGAAGATCCTTACAAACATTTGGATGAATTCTTAGAAATCTACTCGATAGTGAGAATTCAAAATTTAACTAATGATGCCCTCAGACTAATTTTATTTTTCTTATCATTAAAAGACAAAGCCAAGTACCGGCTTAGCATAATAGGGAGACCAATTAAAACTTGGGCTGAATTGCAAAATGAATTTCTTAAGAAATTTTATCCCATAGGCCGAACCAATACTATGAGGCGAGCTATCACTGGATTTGCTCAGCTTCTAGGAAAACAGATTCACGAGTCATGGGAGAGACTTAAGGAACTTCTTAGGAAATGCCCACACCATGGTCTGTCTAAATGGCAAATAGTTCAAGCTTTCTATGAGGGTTTAGGAGATCAATACAGACAGATGGTAGATGCATCCTGTGGAGGTGCATTCATGAACAAGAGTGAGGACGAAGCCTATACCTTATTTGAAATTCTAAGTAAAAACTCAAATAACCATGCTTCATTATCTTTTTACCAAACCTGGACAGGGATCCATGAAATTAAACATCTAGAATCTAGTCCTAAGGCAGATTCAAATTTGATAAATAAAGTGGACTTTCTTACTCAAAAATTAGATCCAGTCCTAACCCTAGGTCAACAATCTCCTACATAATTCACATCGTCTTCTCAGGAGATTTGTTCAATCTGTGCTAGCCCAACCCATAATGTGAGTGAATGTCCTATGGCTGCACAATTTCCATCTTTTACCCAAAAATAAGTTGCTCAAGACTACTCCAAGATGATTAATGATCTATTTTCAAATTCATATAACTCTAGCTGGAGAAACCATCCTAATCTTTCTTGAAAACCACAATAGACTCAGGCTCAGACCCAAACTCTATCAGTGCAAAATTATCAGAATAGGCCCTAATACCAAAACTATGCCTGTAATAATGGTCAGTCTAGTCAGTTTACCCAGCCATCATATAACAACCAGCTATCATACCCACCTCCTCAATAGACCAATCTACCCGATGATATATTTAACCAACTTCAACAATTAATTCTAACTCAACAGCAATCTATCGCCAAGCTAGAAGCTCAAATCAGACAACTAGTTGAGTCTAACATGAGGAGAAAACTAGATCAACTACCAAGCCTACCAATTTCAAACAACCCACCTAATGTCCACCAATCACCTAGATTAAATTATCAATCTAATGTTTCATCTAAGAATCCCCAATTTGAGAATGCCAAAGTAACTCCTGAACTTAAAAGCTATAGGATTCTTATGGACCCATACCAAGACCAGGTGAAAGAAGCTAGTACTGATGCTAGCCAAAATAAAAATTTAGAGAAACTAATTAGTACTGAGACTAACCACATAGAAGAACCCGAGCTAGGAACTAGTACTGATGCTGGTTCCAGTTTAAATGAGATAGAAACAGAGAGAAAGAGAATAGATGATTTACCTAAGACTTATAAACCTAATGTCCTATTTCCTTCAACCCAAGAAGCCGGTTCTTTTTACAAAAATCAAGAGGAATGTAATGAAATATTAATGGAGTTGTTTAAGCAAGATCCATTAATTTACCTCCAGAATTAAAATCATCTTTAATCACCATTCCAGCATCCATTGAACCAAATGTAACTCCTAAAACTCCATTCATGAGTATTTTAGAAAAACAAATAAGAAAAATTCTTAATAAACATGGGTCTGAGAATGGGATCATAAATTATGTCCCTAAAATTAACAGTGAATATATCAATAATGAAATTATAAATCAACTTTCTGAGATTGCCAATTCAAAACCATTAGAATTTATTGATCCAATATTTGACACAGGATAGTAAACTGCATTGTGTCTGGCTGAAGACGCTAAACTTAGAGCTTGTTGGGAGGCAACCCAATATTTAGTTTTCATCTAATTTATCTTTTTAGTTTATTTTTTTAGGATAATTTGATTAAGTTGGAGGGAGAGCTTAAATTTTTAAAGGCATGTGCTGGACCAAAAATATAGTCAGGTGTATTCTTTCATGTTCTTTATTATACTCTTTATTTTTTTTCTCCATTGAGAACAATGTCAATTAAGTTGGGGGGGAGAAAAATAAAAATTTTAAAATTTTAAGTCCTTAAAAAAGTTAGTATTTAGTATTTAGATACCTGATTATGCTTAAGAATTGAATTAAACTAAGCATTTTTTAAAAAAAATGATACACAGATCAGAGAATCTATGAGATATTGAGGAATCAAGTATTAAAAAAATTCAATAAAGAGTTAAGTCTAGAACATAAAAAGTTTTTCCTTGAGCATTTCTAATTTTTTCTACTAGCATTAAAGAAAAGTCTACTTTTTATGGGCTTGTGTAGGGTAACTATACGTTTCTTCATATAATTTTTTTTTTAAAATAGTTTTTAAATATTTTTTATTGAGTAACCAGGCCTCTTTGCCTAAGCAAGCATTAAGTTTTGCATCAAAAGGTGGGAAGGGCAAAGAAGCTCATTGTAAAGCTAGTCTTAACTCGTAGCCTATTTGATTCGAGCTAGTAAGTTCGAGGGATATTCTATACCTAGTATCCTAAAATCAATTGGTTTGAGAGTCATTAGCCCAAGACTCGCTACATGGATCAAATAGAAAGCTTAATAGATTAAGACACTCAATAATGGTACAATATTAAAAAAAAAATTTAAAAAAAATTAGTTTTCCATCGAGTAATCGGATCCCATTGCCTAAGTAAGCAATGATATTCACATCAAAAAATGGGCAATGTAAAAATTAAAATTAATTAATGAAGGATAGAAGTAGAAATACACTTGCCTATATGAAAGTTTAGACAAATCAGAGATAAAGATGGAATAATTTAGAAAAAGTTTAAAAAAATTTAATATTTTTTACTTAATTTTTTTTATTTATAAATATTAATACTTCAATGATATGTCTCATTTAAGCTCTACTGAATATCAATGGCCATTTTAAAAACTACTTAGTTAAAATTTGAAACTCTAAAGTTAAAAGGTATTTAAAACTAAATTCTTTCTTTACTCGAGGATGAGCAAAGCTTAAGTTAGGGGGTGTGATAAGTAACATAAATTCATTAATAAAAATATTAATTTATTAATTAATTTATATTAATTTTTAAGAATTAATGATTAATTATATATAATTTTTAAGAAATTCATATTTTTATTAATTAAAAAATTAATTAAAAAATAATAAAAACTAAAAAATAAAATTTTATAATTAGTTGAAAGAGCTCATTTTTTTGATCATAACGAAATAAGTTTGAAGCAAAACAGAGCCAAAACGAAGAAGATATGAATTTCTAAAGAAATAAAATAAATAAAAATTAAATAAAGAAAGAAAATGGCTCAGCCGGCTCTGCAAGCCAAGTCAAGCCATCAAAGTCGACTCAGCTGCAGAAGCCACTAGTTAGTCCATGATCCAAGCATGGATCGTCAGTTCAGCAGAAACCAACGAATCACGGTGCGACACGTGACGGACCTAGACCCTTAAAGGGTCCATAGAAATTTATCGTGGCTCACAGGGCAATCTAGTCTTTTCACTCGACAACAGAGGAGCTGATTGGCTACGTTGTGCAGTGCGGCCAGTCCATGCGGTCCATAGGAACAGTAATTATGCCATCAGATGGCTGTGGTAGCTTCCGATCAAGATCGAACGGCTGTGGTTATTTTCGGATTTGATTCAGCTTCAAACTTCACATGGATCGCCATCCAATAGCAGTGCTCGATCTAGGGGATGATCCAACAATCCAGAACACTCCCAACGGTGATCAGGACTCCTAACGCATGATTTGTGGCCACATTTCCTCCATCAATGCATGATTGGATGGCCAGAATTTAATCCGACCTGATCTGGATCGATACGCATCCGATTTTGATGATTTTTGGACTATTGGATTCCTATTTGAATGGCTAGATTTCACCAGACTTACCAGATTCATATTAGAGCTATTTTAATCTAAATTTTACTTAGATTTCTTTGTATTTTGATGATTACAAAGGCTATTAGTCCCACATTACCTCCAAAAAAAATATCCAACCCTCCTAGCTTTATAAAAAGGACCCCAGGCCTTTAGAAATCAACATCTTTGGTCAAGGTAAAGCTTTGGTATAGGATAAAGCCAAGCTATGGGATAAAGGCTGCTTCAAAGCAATGGGTGCCGAGAAGAAGAGTCGAGCTTCTACACCATCTTTCTACCAATACCGATCCAAGATCAGAGATCAGGCTATTTTTTTTTTAATTTTATGTATTTAAATTCTAAAATTTTAATTAATAAAAATTTTATTATTATACTTTAATTTTAGCTTTTTATTTTTATTATAATTTAATTTTTATATTTTAATTATTGCTTTTTATTTTCCTATAAGTAGATACTAAGATCTAACTAGTAAATTTTAGTACCAAGTTTACTTTTCTGCATAATTTAATTTCCACTTTGCAATTTTAATTTCTGACTTCAAATTCTATTTCCAAATTCTTTTCTTTCTCTTTTCAAAAAAATCAAAGATTTCAAACCTAAAACACTACCTTCCCTATGGATTCGACCCGACTCACTACTATCTATGAATTTTTAATTATTTTAAGAAGTCAGATTAAACTGATGAACATTGTGTCTTAACGACAACATCGCATTCCTATCACTCTCCTCACCAAACAACTCTTGTAGGTGAGCTAACATTTGACAAGCAGTCTTGACATCCTCATGTTGGCGCTAAAGCTCATCAGACATCGAGCCCAACATGTAGTATCTAGCTTTATTATCTTCATCTATCCACTTTTTTAGAGATGCTCTTTATTCGATAGATGGACAGGCTGGTAAGGTGGGGGGCTCCTGGTCCAATACATGAGTCAGCTTTTCAAAATCTAAAATAATTTTGTAGTTCTGAAGCCAATCCTTATAATTGGATCCGATCAGTCTATAGGTGTCCAGGATATAGGCTAATGGGTTGGATGCAGACATTTTTCTATAGAAAGTCAAAGTTTCTTGCTAGATTTTATAATTAGACTTAACCAATTTATTTAAGAATTTTACTTTTAAACAAATTGGGCTTCCACTATTTTTTTGGATCTCTAGACTTTCTTGGTAGAGATGCAAAAATCTCCATGATCAAATTATTTCTAGTGGGTGGTGTAGTCCAACCGACTGGCTCACCATCTCACCTAACAATTATTGGAGACGGATCAATCAATGAGTGGACAACTCTTGTCCAATAATTTTCTAATCATGGTGCATCCAAACTTGGTCTCTAATTCATGAAGCTCACCATGCCTAGAATATTGCTCCACTTCTTAGTTAATTCAGACCCACCATTTGCATAGATTGGATTTTTGATTGGATCCCTCACTGTATCCAAAATATTGAACCCAATTCATCTTCCAATCCATAGCATCCAATGCCTAATAGACATGGTTATGTCTTTCCAGTGCAATTGAACGGCTGCAACCAGCCAAGAACAATCAACCTCGAGAAGGGCCACATATGTACAATGGTGGAAGACCTATGGCTTAATATCTTTTTAGAAAAATTTGATTTAGGTCTCTTTAAACTTGACATTGTCATAACAATAATGACTAACCAAGTGGCATGAGTTAGCTCGAATTGTTAGCCACCTCTAATCAGAATTGGATTGACACAAATGGCTAGGTAAGTGAGACCGATGGAATAGATATGCTGTTAACTTGATAAGAATGAATTCAGATCGAGTAGCTTCCAATTAAAAATTAGTCGATCGTATTTGCTAAACATATCTTAGACATCAAATTATCGAATCAGAATCAATCGGATTAGCCTACAATCTAGACTCGAATCACCGAGCCAAATTAGGTCTTGACTTGGTCGACCACATGTGAATATGAGTCAACCTTGATCCAGACTTAATCCTATTGAGCTAGTCAATTCTAAGCACTCTTAATCCCACCTAACTAAGTCTTGATTTGGTTTGATCAACCACTAGACCTAATTGAGCTACCCAAGCCCAAACCCAAATTTATGAAGGTGTCTTAAATCTAAAAATTCATAATTTTTAGACTTAATTTATTTTATAATCTTAATTCTTAATTAATTTTGAATTTATAAATAGAAATATGCAAAAAAAAATTATAGGATTTTAGGATCTAGAATTCTGCAGAAAAGTAAGTTTTTCGATTTTTGATTAAGGACAAACGTGTAGTACCCCTACATGCCATAAGAGCATCCCATCAAATGAAAAGAGAGAGCCTTTAAACCTTTTTTACTCTTATGATTGGATAGCCAAGGAGAATATCTTAATCAAAAATAATAACTACACTACAAAACAATAAGATCTACAACATATATCTCATATAAAGTCATAGATCTAATCATGCATGTTCTGTATACATCTCATGTATCAAATATTAAATTAGAAATGCATGCTATTAGATTTGATATATTATGTATAATATCTAGAAAATAATGTTTTAAAATTGATCATATCAAATAAAATCTATTCTAGACAAATCATAGAACTATTCTACAACTAATCTAGACATGCATCATTTATATCTCATATAAAAATTTAAAAATTTTATTTTCTATTTTTAGATCTACTTATATCATTTATAACATCAAAAAATAGAAATAAGAAGATTTTTAAAAAAAATATTTTAATCAGATCAAAAAAAAATTACTCTAGACTACACGTAGAACAATTCTACACCTAGTCTAGACATGTATCTCATACAATATTGATATGAATCTATATTTTTTTAATTTTTTAATTTCAAATCTTATCACATTTGATTTGATATCTAAAATTATTTAATATTAGATAAAATAAAAAATAAAATTAGATCTAAAATAGATCTGAAGAACTGCTAACGTAGCTCTGATACTAGTTGAAGAAAAAACTACTTTTCCCACCATAGGATCGTTCAGATCCGATCAGATTTGTAGAGATATTTTTTTTAATTTTTTTTTACTTAATCTAATTAGATATGAGATATCTTGGAACTGATACTATAGATCTGATATTGAAATAAAATTAAAATTAAATTAGATTTAATTTCATTCCTTGTTTGGATAATTTGATTATCCTATCGACGATCTAGATATTTCTGAGGTTCTAGATCTTAGCCACACAAGTGCTTGGCCTCTACCAGTATCCACTCAGGCTAGATTTGAAGGTCTTCTCCTTTCAAATCATGACTCTAGTGATCAGATCTGGATCTGATCTAAAGAACCTTCAAAAGATTCTTCAAAGGTAGCATATTGATCTCTCAAGTGAAAGCTGTCTTCTTCCTGATCTATGTGCCAAATCTTCTTGGAACTTTACTGCAATTATGCCCAACTCCTTGGGCATGGAGAAGGGAGAGAGAGGATTAGAGTGAGGTGTGGAAGAGAGGAGGGTTATGAAGGAAAAACCCTATTTTCCATCATAGGATCGTGCAGATCTGATTAGATCAGAAATGAATTTTTCTAAAAATTCATAAATGATCTGATCAGATCTAAGAATTCTCAAATCTAATCATGATGATCTAATATTAAAAATTAAAATAAGAATTAAATCAAATTTAATTTCATACCTTGTTTGGATAATCCGATTATCCTGCGATGATTCTGATGTTTCCTGAGATTCTAGAAGAAACCATGCATGCATCTGGTGTCTACCGATATCCACTCAGAAAGGATCTGGATGTCTTCTTCTCTCAATTTTTTTTTTAAAGATCATATCTAAATCTGATCTAGAAGTTTTTTAAAAATTTTTTTGAAGGCAGCATGTCTGTCTCACGAACACCATCGCGTAGATGCTAAATTCTTCATAAATTTGATTGGATCTTCTTCTCAGATTTGTGCCTAATGTTTTAGGCATGTAGAAGAGAGGGAGAGAGAGGATAGAGGGGGTGTGGGATATCTAGAATGGTAGTCTTCTGGTATAACAAATATTTCTACGTGAAGAGCCTTGGAGCAAAGGTTCTTATACAAAAGTATAGTGCCAAATTAGAGTCCCTCTTTGACCAAAATCGTCATTTTTTCGACCATTGGGACTTTTGGACTTGATCTCCATGAAAAGACCTAGATCCCATCTAATTTTGATGCCAAAAATCAATCTGAAAGTTGGCACCATGAATGGATAAGGGAGAGTCCACTGCACCCAGGACTCTTCCCTCAAGAGTTTGATCTGAATTAAAATCTATCATAACTTAAATAACAAAATAACAAAATAACAAAATTTGCTACACCAATTGTATAATTCATTCTCTATCACATACCGAAAATTTAAATCAAAAGAATTTCTAAAAAATTTTTTAGAAGCATCTGATCAGGAGATCCTCAATTCTCTCAAACTGGTCAACTTTTGACCCTAGTCCAATTTGTCTATGAATGGATTTAATTTCTACAATTAATCTAACCTAGACTTATTTCAATTAGATGAAAATAAATCCATTCAAAATACAAGAATGAGTCAAATCAAATTTGACTTAGTTGCGATAAATCAGAAAGATTTGAGAAAGAGAAAGTCAGGCTCAATCGTGTGCTAGCATGATTACCTTGAACCTAATTGGATCTAACTAAAATCAATCAAACTGGATTAGCTCAATTGATGACATCTAGACACAAACTCTTATTTGTGTGACCTAGTTAGGTTCAATTTTTTATGATAATGAGATATACCGCGATCTTCATTATCGATATCATCAAAATACCTTTCAATGGATCAGAATATTTCTGATTCATATAATTAGAATGATTGATCATCAAAATCATTCTAATTGCTCCCAAAATCCACTAGTGACACCTAGTAGTATATGGTGGTAATCCATCAGAACTAAAATCAAACCTCTTGGTGCAGTTACCTATGTGATTAGGTTCTTCTATCTTGAGCTCTGATAGGATTAGGATTAACGTGAACTTGTTAAACCCAATGTCCGTCATATGAATTAATCATTTGATTCGAGTCAAATATGAAACCTTATTAGAAACTCTTTCTTTCATCTTCACTCTGCCGTGGCCATGGGCTTAAGGACACAATCTCATGATTATCATAGGACTACTCCTCATCTACCAAGGTAGATAGATCCTCTTATTGGTGCAATCCAATTCCTACAATGAACATGCTATAGCCAACATACACCTTAGGATTTCAAATAGCTAAGAGATCGAGTTATGGTGTAGATAAACTATAACAACCTCAAGGTGAACTGTTGATGCACCTCAGATCAAATAATCATATACACCACTGCAACATCGAGTCAGCCATCGATGAGAAGGTAGACTTTCTTATGACTACTCAAGATGGTCACGCTCAATGCCTTCATTCTCTAAAAGTATATGTACTTTTTCTCTGGTGTCTCCACACCATTGACTCAAGATATGTCTATCCTAAGAAAGCGATCATACACTAATCTTTCAGATCGATTACCATTCTCGTGATGATCCTACTATTGAAAGCATTTTATGAGTTAATTATGAAAATTCATGTCTTAAATTTTCAACTTTTGAAAATATGAATTTTCATTACCATTAACTCAAAGGATGTATCATAGATACTTTTAAATACACACTATGATAGAAAAATAATCCATTTATTAATTTATAGTCAAAATTATAAAATTGTCCTTAGAAGTATATTACAAGTGACAACCAATCTGGCTTCTAAGACACACATCTAACAAACTTCCACTTGACCTGAAGCCAATTGGCTATAAATCTAAGTCCCATCTTCTCAAGGAGGGCTTTGATCTTCTACTAGCTCAATGGCTTTGTTAGTGGATCAATCGCATTATCTGCAGTGTCCACTCTCTTGACCTTGACATATCCCTTCTCAAGGTAGCTGCAGATGAGGTGGTATCGCTACTTGATGTACTTGGATTTCTAGTGAGACCTCACCTTCTTAGCTAGGGCTATGGCACCATTATTATTGCAGTATAAAGGGACGACATCTGATAGCATCACTTTGAGCTCTGCAGCGTACTTCTTATATTGGAATACTTTCTTTGTAGCTTCCGACGTAGCAATGTACTCTGCTTCCATGGTGGAATCTGCTATCACCATCTACTTGAAACTTTTCCAGTTGACGGCATCATCATTACAAATAGATAGATTTTTGGATGGCCACTTTCGATCATCTATATTGGACATAAAATCTGAGTCTGTATACCCTTGGACATAAAATCTGAGTCTCCATTACCAATGACTAGAAACATATCCTTAGTCCTTCTCAAGTACTTAAGGATATATTTCATAGAAGTCCAATGCTCTTCACCTGGATTTGATTGATACCTGCTCGTGACACTCACAACATGGGCATTATCAGGTCGAGTACATAGCATGGCATACATAAAGCTCCCTATTATTGAAGCATAAGAGATCATGCTCATGCGTTCAATCTCCTCAAGTGTGTTCAGACACATCTTCTTGAAGAGATGAATGCCATGTCTGAAGGGCACCAATCCCCTCTTGGAGTTTTTCATACTAAACCTCTTGGAGTTTTTCACCTTAATTCCTAGAATAAAGGATGCCACTCCTAGACCTTTCATAGTGAATTCTTTGGACAACCACATTTTGACTGTGGTCAACATAGGAATATCATTCCTAATAGCACTATCACTGATCTTTTTGAAAATACAGGGCTCCTCTTTGTTCTTGATGAATTCAAATGATTTGATCATATCATTGAAATGAGCATTTCAGCTCTGAGATGCTTGCTTAAGTCCATATATAGACCTTTGCAGCTTGTAGACCTTATAATTAGTATCACTAGATGTGAAACCCAGCGACTATTCCATATAGATATCTTTCTCAAGATATCCATTTAAGAATGCTATTTTCATGTCCATCTACCAAATTTCATAATCGAAATAGGCTGCAACAGCATGCAATGTATGGATGGATTTGAGCATAGCTACTGGTGAAAAAGTATCTTGATAGTCAATGCCTTTGCGCTGACTATATCCTTTCACTATGAGACTTGTTTTGAGTATCTCAACATTTCCATCGGCACCTATCTTTCTCTTGAAGATCTATTTACACCTAATAGGTACTATACCTTCAGGTGGATCAACTAAGGTCCAGACATGGTTCGAGCGCATTGAGTCAATCTCTGACTTCATTGCCTCTAACCATTTCTCAGAGTCGATATCTGATATCGCCTCATCATAGATTTTGGGATCATCCCCATAAATTCCTTTTTTTATGAGGAATATTTTCTCTACGTCCTCTAAAATAGTATCTAAGTACCTTTCGAAGGGATGGAAAATCCTTTTTGATCTACGAGATGGATGAGGTAGTGATTGGACTGGCTCAATCTGATTAGGTTCCATAGGTTCCTTGGCTCATGGCTCTTGGGAGACTTTCTCCTCGAGCCTAATCTGTCTTTCGATGTCAGCATCTTGAATGAACTATTTTTCAAGAAAGATGGCATGTCGACTCACAATCACATTACAATCTTCTGGGAGATAGAAAAAATATTCTAATGACTCTTTAGGATATCTAATAAATCAATCTTTAAAGGATCTAAACTCTAATTTATCCACCTGTTGTCTCTTGACATGGGCCGAACAACCCCTAATTCTAAGATGACTCAGACTTTGTTTCTTACCATGCCATATCTCATACGGTATGGTAGGAATGATTTTAGTTGGAACCCTATTCAGTAGATATATAGCGGTCAATAGACTATGTCCCTAAAGAAATTCAAGGAGGTCTGCAAAACTCATCATGGATTGAGCCATATCTAATAGGATCTGATTTCTGAAGGAAAAATTCTGATTTTCTGGATCAGGTTCATTCAGATCTTATTGGACCAAGAGAGATATTTCAAAAATTTCTCTCATGTATTCAGATCAAATCTAAGATATTTTAGATCTGATTCTATAGATCTAATAAATAAAAATAAAATAAATTAAATTTGATTTAATTATTTCTTGATGCTGGGTAATCAGATTATCCTTTGATGATCTTGCTGATTGCCTGAGATTCTGGATCTAGCCACGCAAGCGTCTGGCCTCTACCGGTATCCACTCAGACTGAATCTGGAGATCTTCTCCTTCTTTATCACTTCTCCAAAAATCAAATCTGGATCTGATTTGGAGGATCTTCAAAACTCCTTCTGAAGATCAGCAGTCGTCTCTGCAACAGTGCTGTCTTCTTTCTTTCTCATCAGCTTTTTCTTGCCTGGATCGCACCAAACTAAAGCATAACTTCTCTTGGGTGTAGAGAGGAGAGAGAGGATCAGAAGATGGCATGGAAGAGGGAGAGGGGCAGCCTTGGGGTGTGGCTAAGAGGAAAACTCTATGAAAGTAGGGCGTAGATAGGATTTATATAGACCCTGCTGTGCCATGCAGTGCTACATCATCCTAGCCAATCATGTTGCTTCATGCAATTAGATCTAAATCTGATTGGTGGGATGACATCACCTGATCTAATCAGATGAGAGCCCCACTAATTCATCATTAGATGGCACTTAAGACTGGTCAAAGTCTATAGTTATGGGCCACCTAAGTAGAAACCAAGAAGCAACTTGTAGTCCAATCCGTATGGGACTCCAGGCATTCCTATCCATGGGTGCACGCCTAGGGAGGCATGCGCCACCTCCTTTCCAATATCTAGCAAGGGCCGTGTGCCACCTCCTTTCCAATATCTAGCAAGGGGACAAGCCCCTATCTGCTCTCCAATAGGTGCATGATATATGGGCAGATGTTCAAGGATCAAAGGTTAATGTTTGACCAAAGTCAAAAGATAAGAATTAGCAGGTGATGGAAAATTAAAGGGGTTGTCTGAAATTTATCTCATAAATTAAGACAATCCTTTTTTGATCTAGATAAGTTTCAGTCAGATTAAGTAAAGGTACCTGAGTGAGCACAAACTCATTTGGCTCAATCGAGACAACTTTTAATGATAATAAAAGGAGAACATTAGGTTCAATCGTGTGCTAGCACGATTTTCTTGAACCTAATTGAATCTAATTCAAATCAATTAAACTAGGTCAGTTCAATTGATGATATCCAGATCTAATCCCTTGTTTGTGTGACCCAGTTAGGTTCAGTTCTGTATGGTAATAGGATATATCGTGATCTCTATTATCGACATCATCGAAACTCCTTTTGATTGATCAGAACTCTTCTGATTCAGACAACTAGAATGATCGATCATCTAAATCATTCTAATTGCTCCCAAAATCCACTAGTGACACCTAGCAGTATATGGAGGCTACCATCAAAACTAAAAAATGAACCTCTTGGTATAGCTACTTGTGTGATTAAGTTCTTCTATCTTGAGCCCCGAACAGATTAGGGTTATGGTGAACTCGTCAAAACCTAATTTCTATACTATGATTTAATCATTCGATTCAAGTCCGATGTGAAAACCTTAATAAAAACTCTTTCTATTATTTTACTCTACCATGGCCATGGGCTTATTGACTTGATTCTCATGATTATCATAGGGCTGCTCCTCATCCACCAAGGTAGATAGATTCCTTCTTGGTGCAATCCAGTTCCTACAATGAACATGCTATAGCCAACATACACCTTAGGGTTTCGAATTGCTAGGAGACCAAGTCATGGTGTAGTCATACTATAACACCCTCAAGGTGAACTGCCGATGCACCTCAGATCAAAGAATCAGATACTGCTGCTTCGAGTCAGTCATCGATGAAAAGATAGACTTTCTTATGACTACTCGAGGTGGTCAAGCTCAGTGCCCTCGTTCTCTAACGAGTACCTACATTCTTGCTTCGGTGTCTTCTACACCGTAGACTCATGACTCATCTACTATGAAGAAGCGATTATACACCAACCTTCCGGATCAATCACCATCCTCATGATGATCCTACGGTCGGGAGCATTTTATGAGTTAATAATGAAAATTCTTATCTTAAATTTTCAACTCTTGAAAATGAGAATTATCATTACCATTAACTCATGGGATGTATCATAGACACTAAATACACATTTATGATAGAAAATAACCCATTTTATTATCTATAGTCAAAATTAAAATTTTGTCCCTAGAAGTGTATTACAAATGTCAGCCAATTTTGACTTTTAGGATACATATATCTAACAAACTCCCACTTGATCTAAAGCTAATTGGCTACAAATCTATGTCCCATCTTCTCAAGGTGGGCTTCAATCTTCTGCTAGCCCAACGACTTTGTAAGCGGATTCGTCGCATTATCTGCAGAGTCGACTCTCTTAATCTTGACGTAACATTTTTCAAAGCAATCATGGATGAGGTGGTACCACTGCTCGATGTGCTTAGATTTTTGATGAGACCTCAATATTTTAGCAAGGGCTATGGCGCCATTGTTGTCGCAGTACAGAGAAATAGCATCTGATGGCATCACTCCAATTTCTATGGCAAACTTTTTGTACCAAAATATCTCCATTACAGCTTGTGATGCAGCAATATATTCTGCTTCCATGGTGAAATATGCTATTATAGTCTGCTTGGAACTTTTCCAACTGATAGCTCCATCATTGCACACAAACAGACTCCTAGATATTGGCTTTCGATCATCTACATCGGAAATAAAATTCGAGTCTTTATACCCCTAGACTTGGAGTTCTTCATTACCAAAGACCAACAACATATCCTTAGTTCTTCTCAAGTACTTAAGGATACATTTCATAGAAGTTTAGTATTCTTCACCTAGATTCAATTGATATCTACTCGTGACACTCACAGCATGGGCTATATTAGGTCGTGTACATAACATGGCATACATGAGGCTCCCTATTGCTGAAGCATAAGGGATCTTGCTCATGCGTTCTATTTCCTCAGGTGTGCTAGGGCACATCTTTTTGGAAAGATGAATGCCATGTCTGAAGGGTACCAAACCCCTCTTAGAGTTTTCCATGCTAAACCTCTTTAGCACTTCCTCTATGTACATCTTCTGTGAAAGTCCTAGCATCCTATTCGGTCTATCTCTATAGACCTTAATTCCTAGAATAAAGATGCTTCTCCTAGGTCTTTCATGAAGAATTCTTTAGATAACCATATTTTAACTATGGTCAACATGAGAATATCATTTCTAATAAGGAGGATGTCATCCACGTATAATATAAGAAAGACAACAGCGCTCCCACTGACCTTTTTGAAGATACATGGCTCTTCCTCGTTCTGATGAAACCAAACAATTTGATTACATCATTAAAATGAGTATTTTGGCTCTGAGATGCTTGCTTAAGTCCATATATAGACCTTTGCAGCTTGCATATCTTATGATCATCATCACTAGATGTGAAATCTAGCGGCGGTTCTATATATCTTCCTCAAGATATCCATTTAAGAATATCATTTTCACGTCCATTTGCCATATTTCATAATCGAAATAGGCTGCAACAATAAGCAATGTGTGAACGAATTTTAGCATAGCTATTGGTAAAAAGGTATCCTGATAGTTAATGCCTTCACATTGACTGTAACCTTTTGCCACTAATCTAGCTTTGAATGTCTCCATATTTTCATCTGCACCAATCTTTCTCTTGTAGATCCATTTACACCCAATAGGTACTATACCTTTTGGTGGATCTACCAAGGTCTAGACTTGGTTTGAGTGCATTGAGTCAATTTCTGACTTCATTGCCTCTAACCATTTCTCAGAGTCGATATCTGATATCACCTCGTTATAGATTTTGGGATCATCACCATGAACCCCATTACCTACGAGGAATATTTCCTCTACTTCCTTTGAAATAGTACCTAAGTACCTCTCAGAGGGACGAAAAACTCTTTCTGATCTATGAGGTGGAGGAGGTAGTGATTGGATTGGCTTAACCTGATTTGGTTCCATTTGGTCCTTAGCTCATTGCTCTTGTGAGACTTTCTCATCGAGCTTGATCTGCTTTCCAATGCCGCTATCTTGAATAAACTATTTTTCAAGAAAGATGGCATGTCGACTCACAATCACATTGTGATCTTCTGAAATATAGAAATAATATCCTAATGACTCTTTAGGATATCCTATAAATGGAGCTCTGAAGGACCTAAAGTCTAACTTGTCCGCTTGTTGTCTTTTGACATGAGCCAGACAATCCCAAATTCTGAGATAACTTAGACTTGATTTCTTACCATGCTATATCTCATACAGTGTGGTAGGAACAGTTTTAGAAGAAACCCTATTCAGTAAGTATATTGTAGTAAACAAACAGTATCCCCAAAGAAAATCAGGGAGGTCTGTGAAGCTCATCATGGATCGGACCATATCTAATAGAGTTTGGTTCCTCCATTCTAAACTTCCATTGAGTTGAGGTGTTCCAGGTGGAGTCCATTGAGAGACTATTCCATTTTTCTTGAGATAGTCCAAAAATTTTTAACTAAGGTATTCACCTCCTCGATCTGATCGAAGAACCTTAATGGGTTTTTCTATTTGCTTTTCTACTTCATGTCTGAATTTTTTGAACTTTTCAAAAGCTTCAGACTTGTGTCTCATAAGATATACATACCCATACCTAGATAAATCATCGATAAAGGTTATGAAGTAGATAAAGTTGCCTCTAGCCGGCACATCAAATGGGCCGCACACATCAGTATGTACTAGGGCAAGAAGATCCATGGCCCTTTCCCCATGTCCTACAAAAGGAAGCTTAGTCATTTTGCCATGAAGACAAGATTCACAAATTGGATATGACTCGAAAGTCAACAGGACTCAATAGCCCAATTTTCTCCAATTTGTTAACCCTATCTTCTGCTATATGACCTAGTCTTAGGTGCCATAGATACCTATCGTTTGGACTATCCCTAGGTCATTTCATGGTATTCACATTTTGCTCGATATTAAAAATAGATACATCAATATGTAACTGATAAAGACCGTTAATAAGGAAACCACTTGCAATTTTATTTCTTTCATAAAGAATGTTACAATGGTCCTTAAGAAAACTAATTACATAGCCTTCTAATGCAAGGCAAGAAACAGAAATCAAATTCCTGCTTGCTGCAGGCACATAATAACAATCTTTTAACACTAAGTCTAAACCAGATGGTAGTCGAAGAGGGTATGTTCCCACGGCCATGGCAACAACTCTTGCTCCATTTTTGATGTGCAGGATCATCTCACCATCCCTCAGCCTCCTACTATCCTCAAGACCCTGCATGAAAGTGCACAAATGAGTACTAGAACCAGAGTTAAGCATCCAACTGGATGTAGAAAAAACTGTAAGGTTAGACTCAATAATGAGCATACCTCCAGAAGGACCTACCTCCTTCTTATTTTTCAGGATGGCCAGGTAAGTAGGGCGGTTTCGCTTCCAGTGGCCGTCGTTGTTGCAATGCAAATATTTTCTTTGTCAGCGGCCTTCTTTTTCAGCTCTGTCTTTTTCTTCTTTCCACCTTCCACCTTCTACTTTTTCACAGACTTCTTCTTCTTTCCAAAAGACTTTTTCTTGGAAGAAGTCCATTCCATAGCAAGCACTGAGCCTTTAGAATCTTTCACAGAAAGCTCAGCAGTAACCAGCACGTTCATAAGTTCGACCAAAAAATTTTGAAGTTTATGCATATGATAGTTCATGATGAACTGTCCATATGCATCAGTCAAGGATTGTAGAATTATATCATTCTGTAGATCTAAGTCCAAGCTCACTCCGAGCTTCTCAAGCTCTTCTAAGTCCTTGATCATCATCAGATAATTATCTTGGACTGACTGTCCATCATGCATTTTAGCCTTGAATAGTCATTTAGTGACTTGATACTTGGTTGTACGACTCTGTTCATCAAACATCTCTTATAGGTGAGCCAACATTTGGCGGATAGTCATGATATCTTCATGTTGGCACTGAAGTTCATCAGACAACAAGCCCAACATGTAATATCTAGCCTTGTTATCTTCGTCCGTCCATTTTTCAAGAGACGCTCTCTATTTAGTGGATCGATGAGCTGGTAAGGTGGGAGGATCTTGATCCAATACATGAGTTAACTTTTCAAAATCCAAAATGATTTTGAAGTTTTAAAGCCAATCCTTGTAATTGGGTCCAGTCAGTCTATGGGAGTTTAGGATTCATGCTAGTAGGTTAGATGTAGATTTTTTTGTATAGAGAGTCAAAGTTTCTAGTTAGATATTGTAATTAAGACCTAACCAATTTATTTAGAATTTTAATTTTTAAATAAATTAGATCCTACTATTTTCTCAGATCTCTATACTCCCTCTGTAGAGATGCAAAAATCTCTACGATTAATGATTTCTAGTGGATGGTGCGGTATCACCAACTGACTCATCACCTCATCTAACAGTTATTGATGATGGATTAGCCAATGAGTGAACAACTCTTGTTCAATGATTCTCTAATCATGGTGCACCAAAATTTGGTCTCTAATTCATGAATCTCACTATGCCCGAAATATTGATCCTCTCCTTAGTAAAGTCAGACCCACCATTTGTACAGATTGAATTTTTAATTGAGTCTCTTACCGTATCCAAAATATTGAGCCCAATCTATCCTCCAGCCCGTAGCATCCAATGCCTAATAGACATGGTTGCATCTTTTCAGTGTAATTGAACCACTATAACCAACCGAGAATAATCAATCTCGAAAAGAGCCCGCACATCTATAATGGTGGAAGACCTTAGACTTAATCTTTTCTTATGGAGATTTGATTTAGATCTCATTAAACTAGACTTGACATAGTCATAACCATTATGACTAACCTAGTGGCGTGGGTTAGCTTGGATTATTGACCACCTGAGATCAGAACTGAGCCAACAAACATGGCCAGGTAAGTGAGACCGATGGAAGGGATATGCCATTAACTCGACAAGAACGCATTCAAGTCGAGTAGCTTCCAATTAAAAATCAGTCGGTCGTATCTGCCAAACTTACCTTAGAGACTAAATTGTTGAGATAGAACCAATCGAGTTAGTCTATAATCCAGACTCTAACCACTGAGCCTAATTAGGTCTTAGTTTGATCGATCACTCATGTGACTCGATCTTGACTCGGACTTAATCCTATTAGGCTGGTCAATTTAAGCACTGTTGATCCCATCTAACCAACTCTTGATTCGGTTTGATCAACCGCTTAGACCTAATTGAGCTATCCAAGCCCGAACCCAATATTATGAATATGTCTTGAATCTAAAATTCTCAATTTTAGACCTAATTAATATTTTATAATCTTAATTTTTAATTAAGTTAGGGCTCATAAATAAAATATGTAAATAAAATCCTAGGATTTCAGGATCTAGGATTTTGCAAAAAGTAAGTTTTTTGATTTCTGATTAAGGATGAATTTGCAGCACCCCTACACATCATAAGAACACCTCATCGAATGGGAGGAGAGGGCATTTAAATCCTACTTTGTTCTTATGATTGGATGGCCAAGGGAAATGCCTTAATCAGAAATATAAATCTACAAAACTAGTTAGATCTACATCATATATCTCATATATAAAATTGATCTAACTTAATACATGTTTTGCATACATCTCATATATCATATCATGCATGTTTTTTAGATCTAAATTATCTCATAATTATCTAAAAAATAAGATTTAAACTGATCACATCAAAATAAATTCTAATCTAGATAATCATGTAGAACTATTCTACAACTAGTCTAAACATGCATTCATCATATCTCATATGATCTAAAAATTAAATAATTTTATTTTCTATTTTTTAGATCTTATTATAATATTTATAATCATCAAAAAATAAAAAA
>QRFJ01007586.1:0-28843 GCA_006176705.1 Cocos nucifera
TAGGTTCAAAAAAATCGTGCTAGCACACGATTGAGCCTGATATTCTCCTTTAACAATCATTAAAAGTTGTCTCAACTGAGCCAAATATGTTTGGATTCACTCAGGAATCTGTACTTGGTCTGACTGGAGCTTGTCTAGTTTAGAAAAGGGTTGTCTTAATTTATAAGATAAATTTGAGATAATACCTGCCATTTTCCATCACCTGCTAAATCTTTTCTTTGGACTTTGGGTCAAATATTGACCTTTGACACTTAGACATCTGCCCATGTGTCATGCACCCCTAGGAGAGAGCTTTGACCCTTGTACACTTGCTAAATAGTAGAAAGGCAAGGGATGCATGCCTAGGGAGGCATGCACCCAAAGTGGATAAGGATTGGAGTCCCATATAGATTGGACTCCAGTTGCTTCATGTATTCAACTTGGGTGGCGCCAAAGAGTCATTTTTGACCAATCTTGGCACCACCTAAGGAGGTTTGTGAGGAACTCTAATCTGATTAGATCAGATGATGTCATTCTATCAATTAGATTTAAATCTAATTGCATGAAGAGTCATGATTGGTCGGGATGATGTGGCACTGCATGGTGCAGCAGGATCTATATAAATCCTATCTGCGCTTAGGATTTTGATACTCTACCTTTAGCCCACACCATAAGGCTTCTCTCCCTCCCTCTCCATGCCAACTTTAGATCCTCTCTCTCCTCTCCATGCCTAAGAAGCTTTGGGCTTGAGTTTGGGGTGATCCAAGCAAGAGAAAGGCGACAAAAAAGGAGAAGGCAGCACTACTGCAAGAGACAACACCCAATCTTCAAAAGGTGTTTTGAAGACCTTCAAAATCAGATCCAAATCTGATCTTTGGAGTATAGATTTAGAAGGAGAAGATCTCTAAATTCTATCCGAGTGGATATTGGTAGAGGCCAGGCGCTTGTGTGGCTACATCCAGAACCTCAGGCAAACATCGGGATCATTACAGGATAATAGGATTACCCATAACAAGGTACATTTAAATTAGATTTAATTTATTTTATTTTATTTTTATTTTATCAAATTGATAAAATTAGATTTGAAGAGTCTCAGATCTAATTTAGATCTAACAAAAAAAAAATTTAAATATTCCTCTTGATGAAATTAGATCTAAATGAATTTGATCCAGGAATTAGGGTTTTTCCTTCAGAATCCTCTGAGCTTGGGCACTTTAGAATTTCAAAAAATACTTCTTTGGATAGTTCGGCTGTGACTAAAGTTGCCAATTTGAAGAGAAGGTCAGCTCGTGTATTTTCTACTCTCAAAATCTGTTTAATGCTAAAATTGTTGAAGGTCAGAATCAAGTCCTTTACTTTCTCAAGATATTTCATCATGCTTTCCTTTCGAGCGTCGAAACTATCGTTAACCTATCCGACCATCAGTTGGAAATCACTGTAGACTTGGAGCCAATCTGCTTTTAACTCTTTTGCTATTCCTAACTAATAGGAATGCGATATTATCGTTAAGACATTGTGTTTATCAGTTTAATCTGACTTCTTAAAATAATTAAAAATGCATAGATATCAGTGAGTTGGTTCGAATCCACAGGGAAGGTAGTGCTTTTAGATTTAAAATCTTTGATTTTAAAAAAAAATAGAAAAGAGAAGAGTTTTGTGATCAAAAGTGAAGTCGAAAAATAAAAAATGAAAATTAAAAGATGCAGGAATTTAAACTTTGTAATAAGATCTACTAATTAGATCTTAGCATCTACTTGCAATAAAATAAAAAGTAATAATTAAAGTATAGAAATTAAATTATAATAAAAAATAAGAAATTAAAGTGTAAAAATAAAATTTTTATTAATTAAAATTTTAGAATTTAAATACATAGAATTTAAAAAAAATAAAATATCCTGATCTCTGATCTTGGATCGGCATTGGCAGAAAGATGGTGTAGAAGCTCGGCTCTTCTTCTCAGCACCCATTGCTTTGAAGCAGCCTTTAACCCATAGCCTGTCTTTGCCCTGTACCAAAGCTTCACCTTGATCGGAGATGTTGATTTTTAGAGGCCTGAAATCCTTTTTATAGAGCTAGGAGGGCTGGATATTTTTTTCTAAAGGCAATGTGGGACTAATAGCCTTTGTAATCATCAAAATATAAAAAAATTTGAATAAAATTTGAATCAAAATAGCTCTGATATGACTCTGGTAAGCCTGGTGAAATCTGTCCATTCAATAGGAATCCAACGGTCCAAAAATCATCAAAATCGGATGCATATCAGCCCAAATTGGGTCGGATTAAATTCTGACCATTCGATCATGCGTTGATGGAGGAAATCTGGCCGCAAATCATGCATCGAGAGTCCTGATCATCATCGGGAGTATTCTGGACCGTTGGATCTTCATTACTTATTTTTTTGGCCATCGGATCATGCTAGATCGCTGATAGAATTTGAATCAAATCTAGAAATAACCACCACCATCCGATCTTGACCGTAATTAATCCGCAGCCGTCTGATCGTGCAATTACTATTTCCATGGACTGCATGGACCAGCTGCACCACACATCGCAGCCAATCAGCGCTCTTGTCGCTAGGTGAAAAGACCAAAATATCCTGTGAGCCATGATAAATTTTTGTGGACCCTTTAAGGGTCTAGGTCCGCCACATGGCAATCTCTGATTCATCGATTTCTGTTGTGCTGGCGGTCCATGCCTGGATCATGGACTGGCTTGGCTTGGTGACTCAGCTTACGGAGTCGACTGAGCCATTTTCTTTTTTTATTTAATTTTTATTTATTTTATATCTTTAAAAATTTATATCTTTTCTGTTTTAGCTTTGTTTTACTAAAAATTTATTTCATTATGATAAAAAAAATTATCTCTTTCTATTGATAATAAAATTTTATGTTTTAATTTTTATTATTTTTTAATTAATTTTTTAATTAATAAAAATATAAATTTTTCAAAAATTATATATAAATTGATTGATAATTCTTAAAAATTAATATAAATTAATTGATAAATTAATACTTTTATTGATGAATTTATGATGCTTATCACACTCCCCAACTTAAGCTTTGCTCATCCTCGAGTAAAGAAAGAATTTAGTTTTAAATACCTTTTAACTTTAGAGTTTCAAATTTTACCTAAGTAATTTTCAAAATGGCCATTGATATTCAATAGAGCTTAAATGAGACATATCATTGGGGTATTAATACTTATCAATAAAAAAATTAAGTAGAGAACATTAAATTTTTCAGAACTTTTTCTAAATTATCCTACCTTTATCTCTGATTTGTCTAAACTTTCATATAGGCAAGTGTATTGCTACTTTCATCCTTCATTTATTAACTTTTATTTTTACATTGCTTACTTTTTGATGCGAATATCATTGCTTACTTAGGCAACGAGACCTGCTTACTCAGTGGGAAACCAATGTTTTTTTTTTTTTTTTTAACGTATTGAGTATCTTAACTCCTTAAGCTTTCTATTTAATCCATGTAGCGAGTCTTGGGCCAATGACTCCCAAACCAGTTGGCTTTAGGGCACTAGGTATAGAATACCCCTCGGGCTTATTAACTCAAATCAAATAGGCTACGAGTTAAGACTAGCTTTACAACGAGCTTCTTTGTCCTTCCCATCTTTTGATGCAAAACTCAATGCTTGCTTACGCAAAGAGGCCCGGTTACTTAGTGAGAAGTATTTGAAAACTATTTTATTAAAATAAATTTGTTATATGAAGAAACGTATAGTTACCCTACACAAGCCTATAAAAAGTAGACTTTTCTTTGATGCTAATAGAAATAATTAGAAATGCTCCAAGAAAAAACTTTTTATGTTCTAGACTTAACTCTTTATTGAATTTTCTTAATACTTGATTCCTTAATATCTCATAGATTCTCTAATCTGTGCATCAATTTTTTTTTAAAAAAATGCTTAGTTTAATTCAATTCTTAAGCATAATCAGGTGTCTAAATACTAAATACTAACTTTTTTGAGGATTTAAAATTTTAAAATTTTTTTTTTTTTCTCCCCCAACTTAATCGACATTATCCTCAATGGAGAAGAAAAAATAAAGGATGTAATAAAGAACATGGAAGAATACACCTAACTCAGTATATTTTTGGTCCAGCACATGCCTTTGAAAATTTGAGCTCTCCCTCCAACTTATTCAAATTATCCTAAAAAGAAAATAAACTAAAAAGATAAATTAGATAAAAACTAAATATTGGGTTGCCTCCCAACAAGCGCTAAGTTTACCATCTTCAATCAGACACAATGTGGCTTATTATCCTATGTCGAATATTGGATTGACAAATTCCAATGGTTTTGGATTGTCAATCTCAGAAAGTTGATTTATAATCCCATTATTGATATATTCATTGTTAATTTTAGGGATATAATTTATGATTCTATTCTCAGACCCATATTTATTAAGAATTTCTCCTATTTGTTTTTCTGAAATGCTCATGAATTGAGTTTTAGGAGTTACGTTTGGTTCAATGGGTGCTGGAATGGTGACTAAAGGCTGTTTTAATTCTGAAGATAAATTAATATGATCTTGCTTAGATAACTCCATTGATATTTCATTACATGCCTCTTGATTTTTGTAAGAAGAACCGGCTTCTTGGATTGAAGGTTATAGGACATTAAGTTTATAAGTCTCAGGTAAATCATCTATTCTCTTTTTTCCTATTTCTATCTCATTTAAACTGGAACTAGCATCAGTACTAATTTTTGGTTTGGGTTCTTCTACGTGGTTAGTCTCAGTACGAACCAATTTTTCTAATTTTTCATTTTGGCTAGCATCAGTACTAGCCTCTCTCACCTGGTCCTGGTATGGGTCCATAAGAATCCTATAGCTTTTAAGTTCAGAAATTACTTTGGTATTCTCAAATTGAGGATTTTTAGGTAAGACATTAAATTGATAACTTGGTCCAGGTGATTGGTGGACATTAGGTGGGTTGTTTGAAATTGGTAGGTTCGATAGTTGATCTAATTCTCTCCTCATGTTAGACTCAACTAATTATCCAATTTGAGCTTCTAGTCTGGTGATAGATTGCTGTTGAGTCAGAATCAATTATTCAAGTTGGTTAAATCTATCATCAGCTAGATTGGTCTGTTGAGGAGGTGGGTATGAAGGCTGATCATGATGTCGTGGTTGGATAAACTGACTAGGCTGGCCATTATTATAGGTATAGTTTTGGTATTGAGGCCTATTTTGATAGTTTTGGATAGGTAAAATTTGGGTTTGAGCCTGAGTCTGTTTGGATGTCCAAGAAAAATTATGGTGGTTGCTCCAATCTAGATTATATGAATTTGAAAATGAGTCATTAATCAATTTGGAGTACCGTTGAGTAGCTTGAACTTATTCTTGGATAAAATATGGAAACTATGCAGTCATAGGATATTCACTCACATGATGGGTTGGGCTAGCATAGATTGAATAAATCTTCTGATAATTAGAAGATGATGTGAATTGGGTAGGAGATTGTTGACCTAGGATTAGGAGTTGATCTATTTTCTGAGCAAGAAGGTCAATTTTATCTAATTTTTGGACTATTAGGTTCATATTAGCCATTATTATGTTTAATGTGAATCAACCATTCAATAAGTTTAACTAAATCAGAAAAAATGATTTTCTACCATGCATGTATTAGTGTAACCCTAATGTATGGTTCAAAAAAAAAATTTTAGATTTTTTTTAATTATTTTTTTTTGTTTTTTTATTATTATTATTTTATTATATTAAAAATTATTTTTTTTAATTATTTTATTTATTAATTTTAATTTAATTTAATTATTATTTTTAATATTTTTTAGTTAGTTTAATTTAATTTTTATTTTATTTTATTTTATTTTATTTTTAGAGGAGTAAGGAGAAGAAAGAAAGAAGAGTTCTAAAGAAAAGGTCCTAAGGAGTCCTAGGACTAAGAAGAAAGAGAAGAATTAGGTTTAATTAGATTTAATGTTGGTTAGCAATCAAATTGGTCAATCAATTCTAACTAAAGGTTGTCCTAGATCTAGACAGCTCCTAACTGCCAAGGTCACCTTCAAGCCCTCTAAGTGTAGGATTAGCCAATCAATTAGCCAGATAAGTGTAAGGTCGGTGGGAGTCCTCCCATTGCTTGACTTAGTCACCAATTATGCTTGGCTAGGTAAGCAAATGGAACTAATTAGAAACCACCTTCCTTCAGGTCCAGTCGTCCCTGAACCACTTTCTTAGACACCAATCAAATTGACTTATTCTAACCCGGTTCAACTCTTAAGATTCTTTGTCCTATTGAGCTCGAGTTTCTAGGGTTGATGTCTAATTGATTTTAAAATTAAAAGCTTAGGTCAATGCAGGATGTTGGTTGGTTGTTTGTGGGCTAAGGAAGGGTGATCAAATCCCCATCTTATCTTATTTAATTAGGTTATGCCCTTAATTTGGTTTAATATGGATATGCACGAAAAAAAAATTTCAATCAAAGGATTTTATGCAATTTAAACTAGATGCATGCAACTAATTGAATTTTGAAAGGCTTACCTTGCCTCTAGCAATCATCAAAAAAAATAAAAATAAAAATAATGATAAAAATAAAACTAATATGATGCATGCTCTAAGCAGTTAAGATTTCTAATCTTGTCATAAAATTTTTAATTAGATTTAAATAAATATTTTTTAAAATTAATTTAAAAATAAAATAAATAAATAAATAAAATAAAAAGAAAAGAGAACTAGGGTTAGGATTGATCTCACTAAGCAAAACTTCTAATTCTTTTTATTCTTTAATTTTTTTTCTATAAAATAATAAAAAAAATTAGCAAGCAATATTTATAAAAAAAATAAAAATTTTATTTATAATTTATTTATAGAAAAATCAAAGAGATCAAAAATTTAATGTCCGTGCCTTCTCCGGCAATGGCGCCAAAAACTTGATGCATTTGCCAAAATTATTTTTAATAAATCAAAGAAATCAAAATCAAAAATCAAAAATATTCTCCGACAACGGCATCAAAAACTTGATAGGAATGCGATGTTGTCGTTAAGACACCGTATTTATCAGTTTAATCTGACTTCTTAAAATAATTAAACATGCATAGATAGCAGTGAGTTGGGTCGAATCCACAGAGAAGGTAGTGTTTTTAGATTTGAAATCTTTAATTTTATAAAAGAAAAAAGAAAAGAGAAAAGTTTTGAGATCAAAAGTGAAGTCGGAAAATAAAAAGCAAAAATTAAAAGATGCAGGAATATAAACTTGGTACTAAGATCTACTAATTAGATCTTAGCATCTACTTGCAATAAAATAAAAAGTAATAATTAAAGTGCAGAAATTAAATTGCAATAAAAAGTAATAAATTAAAGTGCAAAAATAAAATTTTTATTAATTAAAATTTTAGAATTTAAATACATAGAATTTAAAAAAAATAAAATAGCCTAATCTCCGATCTTGGATCGGCATTGGTAGAAAGATGGTGTAGAAGCTCGGCTCTTCTTCTCGGCACCCATTGCTTCGAAGCAGCCTTTAACCCATAGCCTGGCTTTGTCTTGTACCAAAGCTTCACCTTGATCGGAGATGTTGATTTCTGGAGGCCTGGAAATCCTTTTTATAAAGCTAGGAGGGCTGGATATTTTTTTCTAAAGGCAATAAGGGACTAATAGCCTTTGTAATCATCAAAATATAAAGAAATTTGAATAAAACTTGAATCAAAATAGCTCTGATATGACTCTGGTAAGCCTGGTCAAATCTGTCCATTCAATAGGAATCCAACGGTCCAAAAATCATCAAAATCGGATGCATATCAGCCTAGATCGGGTTGGATTAAATTCTGACCGTTCGATCGTGCGTTGATGGAGGAAATCTGATCGCAAATCATGCGTCGGGAGTCCTGATCATTGCCAGGAGTATTTTGGACCATTGGATCTTTATTACTTGGTTTTCTAGCCGTTGGATAGTGCCAGATCGTTGATAGAATTTGAATCAAATCCGAAAATAACCACCACCATCCGATCTTGATCGCAATCAACTGCAGTCGTCCGATCGTGCAATTACTATTTCCATGGGCTGCGTGGACCAGCTGCACTGCACACCATAGCTAATCAGTGCTCTTATCGCTAGGTGAAAAGACCAAAATTTCCTGTGAGCCACGATAAATTTCTGTGGACCCATTAAGGGTCTAGGTCCACCACATGGCAATCTCTGATTCGTCGGTTTCTGCTGAGCTAGCAGTCCACGTCTAGATTGTGGACCGACTAATGGCAAAAATAGTTGAGTCGGCTTTGATGGCTTGGCTTGGCTTGGTGGCTCGGCTTACGGAGTCGGTTGAGCCATTTTTTTTATTTAATTTTTATTTATTTTATATCTTTAAAAATTCATATCTTTTCCGTTTTAGCTTTGTTTTACTCAAAATTTATTTTATTATGATCAAAAAAATGAGCTCTTTCTATTAATAATAAAATTATATTTTTTTAATTTTTATTATTTTTTAATTAATTTTTAATTAATAAAAATATGAATTTTTCAAAAAATATATATAAATTGATTAATAATTCTTAAAAATTAATATAAATTAATTGATAAATTAATATTTTTATTGGTGAATTTATGATGCTTATCATTAACCCAATGATCAAAGCTTCATATTCGGTCCTATTATTAGTTGTGGAGAATTCAAAGCATAATGCATATTAGATGATGACTCCCTCGGGATTAACCAAGATCAACATCGCATCTGCACCAATAGTGTTGGATGAACCATCCACGTATAGGGCCCAAAAATCTTTTGAAAGGTTAGCTCTCTCTTCGAGGGGGCTTGGCTGTAGCCATAAAATACTGGTTTCATTTTGTTCAAGCTCGGATTCATTTGGAATGGTGCATTCCACTACAAAATCTGCTAATATTTAGATTTTGATCGACAGCCGAGGTCGATAGTTGATGTCAAACTTTATAAGCTTGATTTTCTATTTTGCAATTCTTCTAGAGGCATCCATTTGATGAAGAACTGCTTTAATTGGCTGATCAGCAAGGACAGTTATGGTGTGCCCTTGAAAATAAGGTCAAAGCCTTCGGACTGCAATCAACAAAGCATAAGTTTGTTTTTCTAACTTAGTGTAACTGATCTTGGCATTCCTCAAAACTCGGCTTATGTAGTAGATCGATCATTGCATTTTTGCCTCTTCTCTGACCAGGACTGTCGCGGGGGCTGTTGGGGAGACTGCCAGGTACAAAAATAATTCCTCCCTGGATTCGAGCTTTGCAAATAGGAAAGGTGAACAGAGGTAGTTCTTGAGCTCTCTAAAGGCTTGTTGACATTCCGTGGTCCAATAGAAGTTCTTTGATTACTTGAGAACTTGAAAGAAAGGCATGCATCACTCGACCGATCTCGAGATGAAGCGATTTAGAAACGCCACTTTTTTTGTCAGGCACTAAACTTTTTTAATTATTTTTGAAGCTGTCACCTCTTGAATAGCCTAGATTTTCTCTAAATTTGCTTCAATCCCACGTCTCGACTTCATGAATCCTAAGAATTTTCTTGAGGTCATACCGAAGGTGCACTTGGTTAGGTTCAGCTTTATTTTATACTTTTTAAGCATGCTGAAGGTCTCTTCGATGTCGACAATGTGATTTATTAAAGCTCGACTCTTAAGAGCATGTCATCCACATACACCTCAACGTTGCAGCCAATCTACTCCTTGAAGATTTTATTGATCAGGTGCTGGTACGTTGCTCCTATATTCTTGAGTTTGAAAGGCATAATTCTGTGACAGTAAAGACCATGGTCAGTAATAAAAGTAGTTTTCTCCTCATCCTCTGGCACCATATGGATTTGGTTTTAGTCGAAAAAAGCATCCATAAAAGTGAGGAGCTCGTGGCCCAAGGTTGCATCCATCGGTTGATCAATCCTTGGTAGGGGGTAGCTATCTTTTTGATAGGCTTTATTCAGCTTTTTAAAGTTTATACACATCCTCCACCTGTCGTTTGCCTTTTTGATGATTACCACGTTCGAGACCTAGTTCAGATAGTTAACTTTCTGGATAAATTCAGTCTTGAGGAGCTTGTCGACTTCTTCTACAATTGCTTTCTACCTCCCCAGGGCATGGCTGCACATCTTCTCTTTTACTGGTCGATACTTGGGATCAGAAGTCAGCCAATGTTCCATGACCTCAGCATCAATTTTCGGCATATCTATTGGAACCTAGGCAAAGACGTCCGCGTTCCTCTGTAAGAAGCTAATGAGTTGCTCTCGAACCTCATACCTCAAGCTGGAGCCGATCTACACAGTATGCTCTGCATTCCCATCATCCAAGGGCATGGCTACAAGGTCTTCCGTAGGATTGCCTCACTCCTCCGTAAGGTCATTGCGGACATCCAGCCCATCAATAGTACAAAGGTCGGGCTGGATGTTTTTCTATAGGGCTATGGAGTAATAGTGCCTCGCCAAGGCCTAGTCTCTCCTAACCTCTCTAATTTTGTAGCTCATCGAGAACTTTACCTTTAAATAATAAGTTGAGACTATGGCTCGAAGTGCATTCAAACTAGATCGACCAAGAATAACATTGTAGGCAGATGGAGCTTTTATGACTAAAAAATCGACCTGTACTCTGGCCAACCTCAGGCGTTGCTATGTAGCCACAGTTAAAGTTATTATGCCCTCAACTAGCACGACATCGCTAGTGAAGCCAACCAAAGGAGAGTTCATAGGTCCCAAGTGATTATTAGATAAAGACATTTTTAAGAAAGCATTGTAAAATAAAACATTAGCAGAGCTTCCATTATCTACCAAAACATGGTGCACATCATAGTCAGCAATGTCTAAAGAGATTACAATCGCATCATTATACAGAAACTGAACTCTTTGAGCATCCTTGTTGGTGAAAGTGATAGGCTCCTCAGTTCTCTGCCTCTTCTTAGGCTCTGCTGATCTACTAGCCTCCCCTCATCAAAGTTTCCTAGAGATGGTGTTGATGATGTTGAGGGGTGGCAGATCTGCCTACTGCTCCTCCCTTCTTGGCAGTTTCGATGGTGGTGGCACCTCGGGCAATCTTTCCATCCTTCAAACCGACGTCGTAGAAATCGATCGAGCTTGCCTCACCTAATGAGCTTCTTGATCTCGTCTTGGAGCTAGATACATTTTTTAGTATCGTGACCATGATCATAATGTTAGAGATAGAACTTGTTGGGATTGCATCTGCTAGGATGAGAGCGCATCCTTTCTACCATGGTAGCTGCCCCTTGATCTCCGTCAATGCTTGGGGCTTTTAAGCAGTGAGGGGGGCATAGTTGTGGAACCTTCAGAGGGGGGAGGCCCGCCATGCCCTTCTATCAGGGCTTCCCCACTTCTGAGCCTTGGGAGGAGTCCAGACTCGCTTGCACTTAAGGGGAGTTTGAGAGTGCGATCGAGCTTCACTCATTTTTTCTTCCTCAGCAGGCCTGCTCGACTTGCCCATTCACCACTCTCCAATAGCTTCATTATCCTTGGCCTTGAAGGCCTCATCTGCTCAGGCATATCCTTCAGCCCGATCCAGCTTGTCAGTGAAATCCTTGGGATACTTCTTCTTCAGAAAGAACAGCAAGTCATTCTTCTGAAGGCCGCCCTTTAGTATGACCATCATAATAGATTGGTCCAAGTTTCAGACCTCCAGCGTAACAGCATTGAATCAGATGACATAGGCTGGATGGATTTCCCTTCTTTCTATTTGATATTCATGAGGGAGTTGGAACCTTGGAGGGAAAGTCGGCTGCTGATGATGTGGGCCGCAAACTGGTAGCTCATTTGGGCAAAGAAAAAAATGGCACCCGGCTTAAGAGTCGAATACCAGTTTCTAACTGCTTCCTTCAAAGTTGATGGAAAAGCTCAACACAAGATGGCATCTAGCATGCTATGGAGTAGTATCATTATTTGGAAGGCCTCTAGATGGTAAATCAGATCGAAGATCCCATCATAGCTCTTGAACTGGGGGAGCCTAAAGTTCGAAGGGATGGATTCCTACATAATTTCTAGGAGAAAGGAGGTTGGTGCAGATGTCGTCACCATAGGAGGAGGGAGCATGGTGGAGTTCTTTGATCCATCGGTTCATCTCTTGTAGTTTCTGATCTAGGAGATTCTCTCAATTATGGATCTCTAAGGTCTTCTGACTGAATGGGGGCAAGGTCCCCTCGGGGGTAGAGTCATGATCAGAGTAGGGGATCTCAGCCCTTTGCTTCCCCTTTCTAGAGGTCACCAATCGGCTAGCCCAAGTCGATCATCCCCAGTCTGGATCTTAGGGTTCTGAAGTAGCTTGCTCCGACCGAATTGGCGTTGGAGGTTGCTACTACCGCATGGCCTACATCTTTTTCATGAGGTCGTGAACTTGCTGGACTAGCAGATTGAACTGCTTCCCATCCACCATTGCCATAGGTGGAGCTTAAGTTGCTGGGGTTGAAATAGGGGCGGACAGATCTGGATGGGATCTGGTCGTGGAGGCTGTTGACCATTCGGTTGAAGCTTTCCTTGGGGGCATCCTTTCTAAGAAGGAGAACTTTGGAGGAGAAGAAGAGAGATTTCTGCTGAGCACTCCTTTAAGAACAAGGGGACCTCAAAAGACAAAGGGGCCCTCCTTCTAGCACCAATCCTATTGGTGCAGAGTTTTGCTAGACGCCGGAGTTCGTTGGAGCCGACGAAGATGAGATCACCACCGATGACCTGCAAGATAAGTCTTGACCAGAGTTGGGGATGGAAAATCTTGTTGGCGTGGAGTTTCACTAGACGCTGAAGTTCGCTGGAGCCGATGAAGATGAGATCACCATCGAAGACCTGCAAGATAAGTCTTGATCGAAGTCAGGGATCGTGGCTCTGACAGGATCCTCCGACGGTCAAGTTAGCTTTTTCGACCAACAAAAATGGAGTGCTCGAAAAAGAAAGAATGTAGCAGAGTTATGGGAAGGAATAGAGAGCCCCCCAAAACATATCTGGAGGGTCACCTTTATAAGTGGAGCCTGTAACAAATTAAGAGCGACAGCTATACCGCTTGGGGTCACATGGAGTTTATTATAGAAAGTGGTGTCCATTATCGTGACGTGCCAATCTGCTCAGGACTTGACAACTGAAGTTTGAATGGGATAGTTGCAGGTGGTGAAGTGCTCTCGGATGTTGTTGTTTCGGAGGAGTTCGAAGGTTCTCAAGATTGATCGTGCATTGGCTTTTATTTGCTATATTGTAGGTGTACACCGTGGTCCTTTCGGAAGGCTGGAATGAGTCTAGAAGGAGTTTGGTCGAAAGGAAAGTCTGACTGAACCAAGTACGGATTGCTGGTCTCAATGAGCAAGCGCAACCAAAACACTCCGACATCTCTATCATTCCTTTGAGGTTTGACCATACCCGAGGTTACCCACCGATGAACAATGATAAAGTACTGAAGTTCGTTTGGAGGGCAGCTTGGAAGAAGTTCGACTGCTGAAGAAGTTTCACTGAAGTAGAAATCCGAAAGAAGTTTGACTAAGATTCTGCCAAGGGGGACTGAAGGAAGCTCGTTCGGACAAAGCCAGACAGATTGCTGGAAGGAGTTCAGCCGAATGGGATGCGCAAGAGTTAGATACCTAGCCAGCCTTCTTAGGGCGGAAGCTTTAACTGTTCAAGTTCATCTAAAGAAAGAATCCGTAACACCTTGTTGAATCCAGAATTGGCCTTCCCAGCCAATTGGATCATTTGATTGTAGTGTTGAATGTCAACCATCTCAAAATGAGTTAGAGTTTGAATACTTCTATGGTTGGAGGTTCAGTCATTATAGCTGCACTCGGATGGAACTGATCAAGAGCCAAATTCCTAGCCAAACTTCGACAGGCATGGATTTGTCCCCAACATATATAATGCAAGCAACAGTGGAATCACGATATAATTAAGGCTATACAAGAATTTAATCAAGCTAAGCAAAAATTGAAAGTATGCAAGATAAGAGAGATAAGGCACAACATAAATATAAAATAATTTATAGTGGTTCGGTGCACCCTCACACCTACATCCACTCTCCAAGAGCCTCTTAAAAATTCTACTATAATCTCTTGACTACAGTGTGTTTGTTTTAACCTGGGATCATAAACAAACCCAGTTGATTTTCTAGGATCACCAACCACAATCTTACACCGATAGTTTTTCAGGCTCACTGTTTGTTTTAACCTAGGATCATAAACAAACCCAGTTGAATTTTCAGGATCACCAACCACAATCTTACACCGATAGTTTTTTGGGCTTACTATCAATCTAGTTGATTTTCTGGATCACTAACCACAATCTTACACCGATAGTTTTTTGAGCTCATTATCAGCCTAGTTGATTTTTTGGGCTCACCAACCAAAACCTACATAATATCCAATTCTTGGATTGGATAAGCCTTCACCCCAAGTTTCTTTCTCCCAAAAAAACTTGTAAACAAATCAAAATATAAAGATAAGTAATTTTAGCACAAAATCAAAAACTATAAATAAACTCTTTTGATGCACCAAGAAGAGGTTGATTGATTGGCTCTTTTGAAGCTTGAACACTCTTCTTTGAAGCTTGAGAGGATGCTGGAGATGATGGTGAAGATTCTTCTTGAAAGCCCTTTGAAATCAGTACTTGGTTCCTCTCTTTTCTCTCTTCTTTTGATGTGCAATGAATTTCACTCAAATTTAAAATATTTTCTCTTTAAAATCTCTTAATCTTCCTTCCCAAATATTTCTCTAGCCTTTTATACTCTTTGTGATAGCTTTAGGATCAGTTCTAGCCATTGGAAGCCTTGAAATAGCTGTTGGAGTGGAGAAATGACCGTTTGAAAAAGCTAAAGAAAACTAGCCATTACGATCACTGGATTAGCTAAGTTTTTGACTGGGTCGACTCAGTCCTAATTGGGTCAGCTCAGTTTATAGCTGGATCGGCTTAGTCTTCTGGATATTAAAAAATTAACTTTCTACATTGTCTATCTTTTGCTTCCACTGAGATTAGGTTAGCTCAGTCTCAGACTGGATTAGCCCAGTTTGCGTGCCAAAGATCATTTATGATCCTTTCTTCTTCAAATTTTTTTGTAGGCTAGACTTATCCTTTTTATCTTAATTTAATCTTTATTTTGACCTCTTGAAAGATGTATCCATTATGAAATTTTTTTTTTAAAATCTTGAGTGATGAACCACCATTTGGATGAGTGGAAACATTTGAAGTTTGTGAGCTCTTGAAATTTATAACTACACATCCTCACAAACATCATTAGTAATTTAACAATTTATACTCAAATACTTTTGTTATCATCAAAATCAAACTAAGATCAATAGCAGCCTACTCTATAGCCTAAGCAGCCTGCTCCCTAGCCTAAGGTGCCGGTGCCAATGCCTCCTCAAGCTGCTCCCAACTAATGATACCAAAAGCATGTTAAAAGATGCTCACCTCAAACTAGTAGCTCATCGACATATGTTCGGACCTGCAATAGATCCTCCTAGAGTGCTCAAGCCTTAAGATCTGAGATAGATGGTCATACGGGCTAGAGGTGTTTGAGCCCTTGCTCATGAGCACGTCTAACTGCTCATGTAATTGTAAATCCAAACAAAATATTATAAGAAATGTTAAAATATTAATCATACTAATACCCTATTTATTACTTATAAATATCCTTCCAATCACGGCATTCATCGACAGCCCTTCTTGTCCGTACGACTGGATCGAAAGATGGCGCTATAAATGGGCATCACCTCCTCTCTTGTTAGCTATAATAATAGATTAATTTATTAGAAATATATAAAAAAATTAATTTAATTTATAAACTAAGATTCAAAATTCGTTATCTCTCTATACACACAACTGGCCATAGACTCACGATCGAGAGTATGCATGTACTCCTAAGCTATCCAATTCTTTTGGTTCTGATGGGAGGTAGCCTAAAAAATATTCAAATAAATAACAAGTATTTATAAAGTATTCAAATATAATTTTAAGTATATTAAAAAATTTAAAAGTTCAAAATTAAATCTAAAACTTTTGGCTTTTCCAATGCCTAACCATGCCCTCCTACTGACTCGGGAGACAATCCTAAATCCAAATAATAAGCTCCTCTAGAGTGTCCCCTCGGTGCTCAAGCCATCCTTAATGGAGCTTGATCTTGTAGCCCCAGTACAACTTTTCAATCTTCTTCAATCGAACATCTTGAGCTCTCTCATGATGCATAAGGTTATCAGAAGTCGGTTACGAAATTATTCTATTCAAACATAGTGTAAACATATCTAATGCATAAATATAATTAAGATACACTTACCCATATCTCCTCCCACACTCGATCTCTTACACCAGCATTCATCAATCATCAATCTATGGGCAGTACTAGAATGATGTCGGACCATCTCACAAGCACTCCAAAAAAGGATTGCATCCTCCGCACGGTCTCTCCTACTGGCCTCTCCTCCATGTCGTACTCCACTATTATCTGATGCTGGTGGTTTCACACATGCAGCATGCATGTGGGACTATAAAATATCCTACTGAATGATGTACCTATAATAAAAATATATTATGTAAATATATAAAAATATATAATAATTATATAAATAAATAAATAGATGACATAATAAAAATATACGCTCACTGGCCATGGGATCGTGCAATATGGATGCCAGTTGAGACTTATCGATGGATGGAGCATGTGCTAGAGATGTGGTTGATGGTGGAGGCTTAGATGCTGGTGGAGTAGTAGATGTCGATGGAGGAGTAGATGCTGGTGGTCCCTTGGCAGCCAATATGGAGGTGGATGAAATATGCTCCACTTGCAACTTGGATGTGGAGCTCTGCATAGCCCAACAAGAGGTGGGGATGAAAGCTAAATGGCATTTTGGTGCCATTATAATCTACAATGTTAATAAACATTAAGGAGGATCAACAAATAATTTTACTTTCTATCTACCTTTCAAGATTAAGGAAAACCTATATCTCTAACATTCCCATTGTATATCATCTCAAAAGTATTGAGTGTAGGAAAAATCTAGGATTTCATATAGGTATTTTGAAATTTTTTCAAAGTAGATCAGTGAAAGTAATAAATTAATCATATTAATTAATTAAAAATACATAATAAAATCTAAGATCTAGGATCTAATAACATGATCTATGCATGTAAATAAATCTAAAATTAAATATTAAACCAACATAATGATGTTGATCATATCAACATCAAATCGAGACTAGATCTAATCTAGTGGGAGAAAGAGACCGAATCTCTTTTACCTTTTGCAAGTTGGGATCTTCAACTTGCTGATTTGAGGCTGAGGTCATTGGTTTGAGCCACATACAAATTTGGCCTCCACATAAAATTCACACAAAGTCTCGATCATTGATTTGAAGTCCAGCAACTGGAAATCAACATAGTGTGCTAGCATTATGCTGATCCTTTTTTGATGGTTGATGGTAAATCCTCTTCTTCAAATGATCTTGGACTCTCCAAGAACCAAAGAGGAGATGGGAGGATCTGAAAGAACTCTTTTTCCTCACCTTTTTTTCTCAAAAAGATTGTCTAAAAGAGATCTAAGAGAAACCCTAGAGAAGACCTTTCTTCTCTCGTTCTTTTCTCTTACCAAGACATAATAGTTTGTGCCTTTATAAAGCCCAACACCCAAAGATCCTTAGCACCCAAGGCTTCCATGCCCAAACACTATCTCTTGGATCTAAAATCTATAGAAATTTTATGTCCTAACTCCTTTTAAATAAAGAGTTATGATAGAGTCTTTGTCCAGGTCAAATACCTAGAAAGGAATATCCAAATCGAGTAAGGATTGGGGCACCCAACTCTTGGGTTCCCCCTTCTTATTTTTATGCATGGAGTCTAGAAAATATGTGCACAAAAGTCTTCTATTTTTCATAAAAAGTTCAAAGAAAAATCAGGTGGTTTGGGGCCTCAAAGAGATAAGGAAAGATGATGTATCAAACTCTATCCAATAGAGTCCTAGGTCTAAACAACTTGTTTGTTTTGATGTATTCCATAACTAATTTCTTTATAAAAAGGTAGGAGACATAAAAGGGGCATGGATACTCTCTAGAAATAAAATTTTTCATAAAAATTCTAAGGGAATTAGCATGGGGGGGCATGGAAAATAAGGTAGTGCCTGATAGAGAAATCCTAGTCATACTAGGACTTCTAGTTCTGACTTGGTCGAACTTATTATTTAAATCCAATTAAATCAAAACTAATGCAATCCAATTAGATATGATCTTAGTCTAACTAAGAACCTAATTAAATCAAATTAAATTAAATTTAAATTTAATTTAATTTCTAATCAAATTAGAAATTGGGTGCATATAAGTCCTAATTGAATGGGGACTTGTTCTTTCTTGCAATTGATTTATCCAATAAACCAATTGAACTTGATCCAATCAAGTTCAAACTAAATCTAATTAAATCTTATTCAATTATACTTAATCTCAGCCCTTTGGCTTAATCAAATTAAGCTAATTAGTAATTCGATTGCTAATTGTTCCTCCTACAATACTTGCACTAGGTCAAACATCAATCATTGATTGTTTAACTTTAGAATGATTCTAAATCATTGATCAACCATCCGATCAGATCGAGATCTTTTATGTATATGATTCCTTTCAAATCTGAGCTGATAGTATAGAAATAAATTTTTGTACCAATCAAATTGACCATCTAGCAATGATATTCGACAGTCGGATAGGTCAAATATGTAAAGCAACACTTTTAGAATTAATGTGGATATAGTTTCCATATAATTCATCCCCTTGATCTTAATGCTCATAGAATAACTTAGAGTTTAACTCCTGATTAGATCATCCATATTATATTTCAAAATACCAAATTCATCTTATGGATTATCCTGATCAAGATTTTGCTAAATTGAAATACAATAATACATTTTTTTCAAACTCTTGGAGTAGCCAATCCCATCTTGATCATTTATCGACTTCACAAGTACTTGACTAAATTTAAAAATCTTCTATCATTGAATTAAAAATTTAAATAGTCTAGCACCAAAGCATAGTGAGCTGCTTGCAAGCCACCATGATGATTTCTGGTCTAAGGGATACTTATACCTATATACCATCAAAGCAATTCTTGATAGTAGAATGCTCTGGAGTTGGTTACGTTTAGTGACGATGTATCCTTACATCTCACCTATATGTCATATCAATATCTCCACACTCCTTGGTTAAGAGGACAATCAATCTATATGGTATATAATGATCTATACTCGATAAACATTATCGTCCTAATTAACAATGTATCATGTAGTCATGAATAGTTTAAGGACTAATTGATAAATTCTCTCTTTATCGAAACTAAATAGTCCTAAGGGCTTCATCATAACATGGAGTTTATTAGAAGATGTAGACTTTGTGATGAAAAAGCTAGATATAATTTTATTCAATCATTTATGTTGCCTAGAGGTAGCAACCTAAGAGGGAGGGATGAATTGGGTTCTTATAAAAGCTTTAGCCAAATTTAACTCTAAGCAATTATGTGCTTTGCTTTTAATCTAAGTGGTAAGGATGAGATGTATATAATATGAGCAGTGAAATTAAGATAACAAAATCAAACTATGAAAGTAAAGTAAGAATTATAAGTATGCAAAGTATATAAAGAGATAGAAGAAAAATGCACAACACAAACACACAAAGATTTATAGTAGTTTGGAGCAACCCGCTCCTACGTCCACTATCCAAACTTTTCTTGGAAATTCCACTATAATCTACCCTTGATTATAGTATTTTTATTTTTTCAGGCTCACAAACAAACCTAGTTGGTTTTCATAAGAGCAGCAATCAAAACCTAACATTGTTAGTTTTTCGGGTTCACTAACAACCTAGTTGGTTTTTCGGGATCACCAACAACCCAGTTGATTTTTCAAAATCACCAACCAAAATCTACAATGTCCAATTTTGGGCTTGGATAGGCCTAAATCTCAACTTTCTTTCTCCCAAAGAAACTTGTAAAGAAATCAAAAAAAATATAAGTAAAGTTTCAGCACAATATAAAAAATAGAGTATAAGCTCTTTTAAATCCTAAAGAGCAAGCTGATAATGTGCTCGATTGAGGCTTGGCTTTTTTTCAAATTATGCTTGAGAGGATGTGGAAGATGTTGGAGAAGATTGCTTTAAAGGCTTACTAAAATCTGTGCACAACACTCCTCTCTTTTCTCTTTTCTTTGGATATTCTTTGGATATTCAATATTCCTCATAAAATCTGAAAGATTCTCTATCTAAATTCCTTAATTTCTTTTTTTTATTCTTTTAATTGATTCTCCACCTTTAAATACCTTTAGAGAAGGTTGGAGTGAGAGTTCTTAGCCGTTGGAAGCTCTAAAATAGCCGTTGGGGTCAAAAAATAGTCATTGGAAAACTATCTGTTGAAGGTTGTCCATGCAGATCGAGCCCTCTTGATTTTTCATAAGACTTCTCACCAGATTTCGAGATCTTTCAATTTTTCACAAGACGTCTTACCAGAACTACGAGACCTCTCGCTCTTAAAGCATAGAAATGAAGTTTTTGTCTCTTGAGAACGAGACACCTCAAGTTCAACTCGAGACTGTGCCAAAATACTGTTTCATTATGCCAGACCACTCGAGAGCTCTCGAAAAAAATCTGAGACATCTCAAAAAATCCTAACTTCATTTTTTTTTAATGTTTGACCTTCCAAACTTGAGTGTCTTGGCCCCAAACTTTTTTAAACATAATTACTTCCTTCAATTTTAATTTCTCTTCTTTCAATCATACTTTCTTCATACCAAGCCATTTAAATATGTGTGAATTTACTCTTTTAAGTATTTTGGCATGGCATCTTGAGAGGATTTATTCTTAAGATAAATTCTTCATTTTGGATACTTCAAAAATCCTACACACATTCTTAAAATACATGATTAGATATATAATATACTCAATATTTTGAAATCATCAAAATCAATCTCGCGGTCAACAATCTCCTCTTTTTTGATGATGACAAAATCTTGAGTATTTGCACAATAAAAGCAAAAAATGTATTTCTATGCATTTTGCTAAAAGTATCATGAAGTATAAATTAAACATATGAATGAGTACTTCATGAATGTTCTCAATTATTCTTTTGGTTCATTGCACATATTTCATATACTCATAAAAAAAATATTTCAATTAATATCAGTGAGTATTAAGTTTTCATTTCAAGCATCAATACAATTTGAATGAGTTTCTTCAAACATATACTCAACATTCCTCTCTCCCTTTTTGACAGCATCAAAAAGCTCAGGGAAAAGAAATAAGAAATAATCATCAAAATCAATAATATGATTGTATCAAAGTAAGAATTGCATTAAGTTCAAAAAATTAATTTATATGAGTCATCAAAATCAACATCAAAGCATTAAATTGAGAGATGTATTAAATTCATGAAATCAATTTAAATGAATCATCTTTCTTTTGAAAATTTATCATTTGACTCAAAATAAGTTTCAAATATTTATTTTAATTTTAAAAATTAGCTTAAATTTAAATGTTATATGCTTTTCCTCTTTTTGAATAAATATGATCTTTATTTAGATTTTCAAATATGCACTTTTAAGTTTTAAGAGGAATAGAGCTTTTCAAAATATTTGAATATGAAATTAAGCATAATATATACTTTAATATTCTAACTTTTTTCTTAAGAAATTTTGGTCAACTAGATTTGGAAAAGATATGATTAGGAATGTATCGAGCAAAGAAAAATAAACAGTATCAAAGCATAAGATAGTCACATTTTCAAATCCATTGCTTTGAGTAAAATATTATTCCAAAATAAATAATTCATAAGAATTTTGCAATGCACATGAGAAATTTAGGATCAAATTTAAATTTTCAAATAGGTTTCAAAATTTATTCCTTAGAGTAAGAATATGTTTTCAAAATAGTCAAAAATTTTTTAATCGAATCAAGATAGAAAATATCTCTCCCACCATTTTTCATACTTATAGCAAGATTAATTTACTTTTCAACTTTCTTTCCTTCTTTATTTTAAATCAAGTAAATTCAACATGAATTTAACCACTAAATTTATATTTTTAAAATTTAAAATATATTTTTCATTTTAAAGGTCTTTTTTATTAAATAATTACTTCTTTTTTAATATTTTCTCCCCCTTACATTAACAAACAAAGTCATTTTTTTGAAAGATTTTCTTGATACCAATTAAACTAAGTTTTAGATCAAATCATGATTTTCTTGGTTCAAAACCATTTAAAGATTAATTTACAAATTCAGCTTGATACCAATGATTTTAGTTTTGAACTAAATCAAGATGAATTGATTCAAATTAAATAATTTAAGAATTTAGAATGATAAATCAATTTGAATTGATATCAGCAAATTAGTTAAGGCAAATCAAAAAAAAAATTTTAGTCATTCTTCAAAAAGATCATCTCTTTCTTTTCTTAAGAAGTATCAAGCAATTATAGGTTCAAGAAAGGTATGTATTTTTGAATTTATTTCAAATGATATCATATCAAACATATAGCTGTGCAAAATTAGATTTGAAACAAAGATATTTTCTCTTTTTGCCAAAAGATAAATCAATCAAATACATGGCAAACAGTGAGCTATTTGATATCAATTACTTAAAAATAAAGTTTCCTTTAAAAGTTTAGCTTTGAAGATAAATGATAACTTTCTTGAAACATCTTGTTAGGTATTGTCTTCAAAAGATTCAAGAAGATCATAAAAACCAATCAATTGGGGGGGTTCTAATAATCAATTTAAATAAGATCAAATCAAGAGAAAACTAGATCAAGGCTTTATATGTTCAATTCAATTAGGAAGTTTTGAAATCCTTAGGGGTTAACCTAAGATACAATTCAAATTAACACTTCAAGTACTTGATCTTGTATAAATTAAATGTCTTATTTTCAAGTGCTTGAGTCATGCACTTTTTAGGAGAATCTCAATATCTAAGCATTTTATAAGGAAATGTCAAAAATTAGTTTTTCTTATTGGTTTAGCAATTTAAACATTCATATTCAATAAGCATCTTTTAATTTAAATTCATTAATTATAAAATTGATATGAAAAGACTTAAAATATTATGTTGAATTTTAAAATAAACCATTTCATCCATAGCATGATATATACAGGAGAGCATATTATTCTTTAAAATCAAAATATTCAATAACATGATATGAATTCATTGCAAGCATCAAAATTGATCAATTAAACATAAGAAGTATTTCAAGCAAGAAATTTTATATGCAAGCATATAAATTAAAGGATTCATTCAATCAAAAAGATTTTAACAATCATTGATGGTATGATGAAAAAAAGATTTAGATTATACCAACAATCATCATCCATCATCTTGACATCCAAGAAATCCAAATAAAGATGTTTTTCTCTTTTAAGAGCATTGGATCCTTGGCAAACTTGTAAGATCACTTCAAAACTTTTGGTACCCAAGCCATCTTGGGTCCATAGGAGTTAGTATTTAAGGTTTCTTTTGGAATCCAAATTTGTCTTATCAAGGTTTGACTAATTCTTTTAAAGTTGTATTCCCATTTTTTTTTTGGCCAATCTTATTGCATTTAAAGCATTTAATTGAATGATTTTCAGTTGAAGCTCTGGTGAAAATACTCCTGGCATTTTGATGTTTTCTTGAAATATTAAGATCAGTTTTTATTTTATTGAAAATAGCCCCATTAACTTTTACCATAGATTGGGGATTTTGAAAACTAATGATAAACTTTTCAGTAATAGTTTTCAAAATTTCAATCTCTCTTCTCAATTTTTTATTTTCTCCCAAGAGCTCTTTCTTTTCATTTAAAAGACTTTTCTTTTCTTTTCTTTTAGGGACGATCTTAAGGTATCATTATCCTTTTTAAGCTCCATATTTTCTTTAACTAAAGAATTTTTAGATTTGATTCATTTTTCTTTTTCTTTAGTCAAAGTATTCTTTTCTTTCAAGATATCTTTTTTTTATTTAATAACTTATTCATTTCATTAGCTAAAAGAAGATTAGATTTATTAATTTCTTTACTTTTCAGTCTTAATTTTTTGAATTAATCCATTAAATCATTGAAGTCTTCAAATAATTCCTCAAATGTAAACTCGGAGGAGTTTTTAGAATTTACCTCATCCTCAATAGCCATGAGGCAAAGATTTTCCACTTTCTTTTTCTCATCTGAGCTTGAAGTGTCACTATCATCCCAAATTTCTAACATAACTCTTTTCTTGATCTTTTTAGGATACTTTTTGAGTAGGAGGCAATCCGACTTGTAATGTCCCCTTTTGTTGCAATTATAGCACGTGACACTTTTTCTTTCTTTCCTTTTTTCTTTTTCATACTTTTCTTTAAGAGGAACTTCTTGAATTTGCCTGTGAGTAGCTCCATATCCTCAGCATCATCTTCACTCTCTTCTTCATCTTCTTCTTCTTCTGACTCATCACTTTCTTCATGTTGCATAATGGATTTGAAGGTGATGGTCTTTGATAAGCATCATAAATTCACCAATAAAAGTATTAATTTATCAATTAATTAATATTAATTTTTAAGAATTAATAATCAATTTATATATAATTTTTAAAAAAATCATATTTTTATTAATTAAAAAATTAAAAAATTAATTAAAAAATTAATTAAAAAATAATAAAAAATAATAAAAATTAAAAAATAAAATTTTATTATCAATAGAAAGAGCTCATTTTTTTGATCACAACAAAATAAATTTCAAGAAAAATGGAGCTAAAATGAAAAAGATATGAATTTTTAAAAAAAATATAAAATAAATAAAAATTAAATAAAAAAAGAAAACGGCTCAGCCGACTCCGCAAGCCGAGCCACCAAGCCAAGCCGAGCCATCAAGCCGACTCAGCCGTTGAAGCCATCAGCCGGTCCACGATCCAGGCGTGGACCGCCAGCTCAGCAAATTCCGGCGAATCAGAGATTGCCACGTGGTGGACCTAGACCCCTTAAGGGTCTACAGAAATTTATCGCGGCTCACAAGGGTAATTCAGTCTTTTCGTCCGACAACAGCGGCGCTGATTGGTTGCGGTGTGCGGTGCGGCCGGTCCACGCGGTCCATGGGAACAGTTATTGCGCGATCGGACGGATGTGGTCGTTTGCGGTCAGGATCGGACGGCTGTGGTTGCTTTCGAATTTTATTCAGATACAAACATCACGCGGATCACCATCGGACGGCAGCGCTCGATCCAGGCGATGATCCGATGGTCCAGAATGCTGTCCGGCGGCGATCAAGACTCCCGAAGCACGATTTGCGGCCAGATTTCCTCGATCAAGCGCGATCCAACGGCCAGAATTTAATCCGACCCGATCTGAGCTTATCTGCATCCGATTTTGATGATTTTTGGACCGTTGGATTCCTGTTGAATGGCTGGATTTTATCAGATTTAGTAGAGTCATATCAGAGCTATTTTGATTGAAATTTTATCCAAATTTCTTTATATTTTTATGATTACAAAAGCTATTAGTCCCATATTGCCTTTAGAAAAAATATCCAGCACTCCTAGCTCTATAAAAAGGACCCCAGGCCATCAAAAATGGATATCTCCGATCAAGGTGATGCTTTGGTATAGGGCGAAGCCAGGCTATGGGTTAAAGGCTGCTTCGAAGCAACGGGTGCCGAGAAGAAGAGCCGTGCTTCTACACCATCTTTCTGCCAATGCCGATCCAAGATCAGAGATCAGGCTGTTTTATTTTATTATCTTTTCTTTTTAAATTTTATGTATTTAAATTCTAAAATTTTAGTTAATAAAAATTTTTATATTTTAATTTCTTACTTTTTATTTTTATTGCAATTTAATTTCTGTACTTTAAATTATTGCTTTGCAAGTAGATGCTAAGATCTAACTAGTAGATCTTAGTACCAAATTTAAATTTCTGCACCTTTTAATTTTTGCTTTTAATATTCCGACTTCACTTTTGATTCTGAAAACTCAAATCCTTTTCTTCTTTTCTTTCCAAAAAAATCAAAGATTTCAAAACTAAAAATACTACCTTCCCTGTGGATTCGATCCGACTCACTACTATCTACGCAATTTTAATGATTTTAAGAAGTCGGATTAAACTGATAAACACGGTGTCTTAACGACAGCATCGCGTCCCTATCAAGTTTTTCGCACCGTTGCCGGGGGAGGTTTTTGATTTTTGATTTTGATTTCTTTGATTTATTAAAAATAATTCCGGCAAACGCACCAAGTTTTTGGCGCCGTTGTCGGGGAATGTTTTTGATTTTTGATTTTGATTTCTTTGATTTATTTTTGTAAATTAATTATATTTTTTTTAATATTGCTTACTAATTTTTTTTTTATTTTATTTTGTAGAAAAAAAAAAAGGAGAAAACGAAGAAAGCATCAAATTTTGGTGAGATCAATCCTAATCCTAGTCCTCTTTTCTTTTTATTTATTTATTTATTTATTTATTTTTAAATTAATTTAAAAAAATATCTATTTAAACCTAATTAAAAGCCTCATGATAAGATTAGAAATTCTAACTGTTTAGAGCATGCATCATATTAATTTTATTTTTATCTTTATTTTTATTTTTTTTTTGGTGATTGCTGGAGGCAAGGTAAGCCTTTCAGAATTCAATTAGTTACATGCATCTAGTTTAAATTGCATAAAACCCTTTAATTGAATTTTTTTTTTCATGCATATTCATATTAAATCAAATTAAGGGCACAACCCAATTAAACAAGATAAGGTGGGGATTTGATCACCCTTCCTTAGCCCACAAACAACCAACCAGTATCCTGCACTGACCTAAGCCTTTAAATTAAAATCAATTAGACATCAACCCTAGGAACTCGAGCTCAATAGGACAAGGAATCCTAAGAGTTGAACCGGGTTAGGATAAATCAATTTGACTGGTGTCTAGGAAAGTGGTTCAGGGACGACTGTGCCCGAAGGAAGGTGGTTTCTAATTGGTTCCATTTGCTTACCTGGCCAAGCACAATTGGTGTCTAAGGCAAGCAACGGGGGGACTCCCACCAACCTTACACTTACCTGGCTAGTTGATTGGCTAATCCTACACTTGGAGGGCTTGAAGGTGACCTTGGCAGTTAGGAGCTGTCTAGATCTAGGATAACCCTTAGTCAGGATTGATTGACCAACTTGATTGCTAACCAACATTAGATCTAATTAAACCGAATTCTTTTCTTTCTTCTTAGTTCTAGGACTCCTTAGGACCTCTTCTTTAGAACTCTTTTTTTTCTTTCTTCTCCTTTCTCCTCTAAAAATAAAATAAAATAAAAATTAAACTAACTAAAAATTAATAATTAAATTAAATTAAAATAAATTAAAATTAATAAATAAAAATAATTAAAAAAAATTAATTTTTAATATAATAAAATAATAATAATAAAAAAAATAAAAAAAATATTCTAAAAATTTTTAAACCATACATTAGGGTTACACTAATACATGCATGGTAGAAAATTATTTTTTCTGATTTAGTTGAACATAATTGAATGGTTGATTCACATTAAACATAATAATCAAATGGCTAATATGAATCTAATTATCCAAAAATTAGGTAAAGTTGACCTTCTTGCTCAGAAAATAGATCAACTCCTAACACTAGGTCAACAATCTCCTGCACAATTCACATCATCTCCTAATTATCAGGAGAATTATCAGGAGAGTTATTCAATCTATGCTAGTCCAACCCATCATGTAAGTGAATATCCTATGACTGCAGAACAAGTTCAAGCTACTCAAGGATACTCCAAATTGATTAATGATCCATTTTCAAATTCATATAATTCAGATTGGAGTAACTTTAATTTTTCTTGGACAACCCAACAGACTCAGGCTCAGACCCAAATTTCACTTGAGCAAAATTATCAAAATTATGCCTATAATAATGGTCAGCCTAGTCAGTTTATTCAGCCATCATATTATAATCAACCCTCATATCCACCTCCTCAACAGACCAATCTAGCTGATGATAGATTTAACCAACTTCAACAATTGATTCTAACTCAACAGCAATCTATCGCCAGACTAGAAGCTCAAATAGGACAATTAGTTGAGTCTAACATGAGGAGAGAACTAGATCAACTACCGAACCTACCAATTTCAAACAACCCACCTAATGACCACCAACCACCTGGATTAAATTATCAATCTAATGTTTCATCTAAGAATCTCCAATTTGAGAATGCCAAAGTAATTCCTGAACTTAAAAGCTATAGGATTCTTATGGAACCATACCAAGACCAGGTGAGAGAGGCTAGTACTGATGCTAGCCAAAATGAAAATTTAGAAGAACTGGTTAGTACTGAGACTAACCACATAGAAGAACCCAAGTCAGGAATTAGTACTGATGCTAGTTCCAATTTAAATGAGATAGAAATAAGGGAAAAGAGAATAGATGATTTACCCAAGACTTATAAACCTAATGTCCTATTCCCTTCAACCCTAGAAGCTGGTTCTTCTTATAAAAATCAAAAGGCATGTAATGAAATGTCAACGGAGCTGTTTAAGCAGGATCACATTAATTTACCTCCAAAATTAAAATCGCCTTTAGTCACCATTCCAACACCCATTGAATTTAAACTTAACTCCTAAAACTCCATTCATGAGCATTTTAGAAGAACAAATAGGAGAAATTCTTAATAAACATGGGTCTGAGAATAGAATCACAAATTATATCCCTAAAATTAACAAAGATTATATCAATAATCGGATTAAACATCAACTTTCTGAGATTGGCAATCCAAAACCATTGGAATTTGTCAATCCAATATTCGACACAGGATAGTGAGCTACAATGTGTCTGGCTGAAGACGGTAAACTTAGCGCTTGTTGGGAGGCAACCCAATATTTAGTTTTTATCTAATTTATCTTATTTTTCTTTTTAGGATAATTTGAATAAGTTGGAGGGAGAGCTCAAATTTGTAAAGGCATGTGCTGGACAAAAATAAAAATAAAAATATAA
>QRFJ01007587.1:0-18797 GCA_006176705.1 Cocos nucifera
GAATCGATTCCCTTTTTGTTTTGAATGTACAAAAATTTGTGGAGCTCAGCATGTCTGGAAGCACGGGAGAACGTTCTTTTGCTGATATTATTACCAGTATTCGATACTGGGTCATTCATAGCATTACTATACCTTCCCTATTCATTGCGGGTTGGTTATTCGTCAGTACGGGTTTAGCTTACGACGTGTTTGGAAGTCCTCGGCCAAACGAGTATTTCACAGAGAGCCGACAAGGGATTCCATTGATAACCGGCCGTTTTGATTCTTTGGAACAACTTGATAAATTTAGTAGATCCTTTTAGGAGGCCCTCCAATGACCATAGATCGAACCTATCCAATTTTTACAGTACGATGGTTGGCTGTTCACGGATTAGCTGTACCTACCGTTTTTTTCTTGGGGTCAATATCAGCAATGCAGTTCATCCAACGATAAACCTAATTCGAATTATAGAGCTATGACACAATCAAACCCGAATGAACAAAATGTTGAATTGAATCGTACCAGTCTATACTGGGGTTTATTACTCATTTTTGTACTTGCTGTTTTATTTTCCAATTATTTCTTCAATTGAGAGAAAGAAAGAGAATAGTAGGAATTCTCTTATCCCATTCGGAAAGATACTATCCTCATAATTATCTATGACTGTTTTTGTCTCTAGCATGACCACTTGATGAAATGTGGAGGAAAGTGGGGGAAATGGCCGATACTACTGGAAGGATTCCTCTTTGGCTGATAGGTACTGTAACCGGTATTCTTGTGATCGGTTTAATAGGTATTTTCTTTTACGGTTCATATTCCGGGTTGGGTTCATCTCTGTAGTAATCGGATGAACCGGATTTTAGACATGAAAAAGTAAGAACTCAGCGGGACCTTACTGCTCTAATCAGACAAAGGAGGTAAGGTCCCGCTGAGTTCTTACTCCATATAGCGAAACTTTGACCTACTCCATAACATACAAATTGGAAAGTTATCCAGTAAACATAATTAAAATATTATATTCGTAGAAATGACAAAACAGATCCTTTCTTTCTTAATAATTTGAAGAATGAAATCTATTGATTGATTCATAGTCTCTGTCCTTCCTCCATAATATTGAACTCTTACAAAGCAACAAAAAAGAAGGAATCAATCGATTTTCTGGATAATCCAATATTATATGGATTTCTACGGATGAGACATCCTGAAAATTTTTTCTATACTAAATTAATAGAACCTTATTCTATAAAAACTCTGATGAGATAATAAATAAGGATTTGGATATTTGTAAAAATCTAATTTGCCTTTCAACCAGAACAGTAAAAGTTTTTTTGTTTGAATAATTTTTCTAAATTAGAAGTTTAAATTAATTGAATAATTAAAGAAGTTCTATTTGTTCAATGAATTTCTCCTCCCCTAGTAATCTTTGACGAACAAGAGAAAAAATCATTATTATTTCGATACAAGACGACACAAGAAAAGGGATTTTCCACCCTTTTCTTGTGTCGAATAGAAGATTAGGAAGACTAGTAATCCCTCCTAAAAGTATTTGTTCCTTTCATTTTTCCCATCCTTCCCTTGTATTCTCTTCCTTTATATTTGTATGCCTATAGTCTATTACTAGGAATGGGATACACGTAATGAATTCCAGACATCCCACAAACAAAACAAAAACAGTATAAACAAAAAGGTTTACAGAATTTTTTGATCATACATAAGTATCGATCGACAATAATTTGTTGCTTTTTACCAACTTGATGTTAAGGAATTTCTGGACCTAGAAATTCATTTCATACAATTGAACCTTTTCAAACTGTTTCTTTTTAAGAACCAAAAAAACTTGTGCCAAAATAACAGATGCCAAGAAGAACAAAAGGCCTTGGACACGTAATGGATCTTGAAGCACTATTTCTGCATCTCCCTGACCAAACCCTCCTACATTGGGATTGCTTGTTAATGGTTGATCGAGCTTGATGGATTCACCCTCTGAAACAAGAAGTTCTGGTCCTGGAGGTACAATATCAACCACTTGATGTCCATCCGATGCATCAACTATGGTTATTTCATATCCTCCTTTTTCTTTACGTACTATTCTGCTTACTATACCTGCTGATGTAGCATTATAGACTGTATTGTTACTCTTGCTCCCATCAGGATAAATCTGACCCCTTCCTCTGTTCCCACCTACATATATGGGATATTTTAAGAAGTGAACGTCTTTCCTCGTAGCAGGGTCGGGGGAAAGAATGGGAAAGGCGATTTCACTATATTTCTGACCGGGAACAGGACCTATCACAAGAATATTTCTTTTATTGGGACGATAACTCTGAAAAGACAGATTTCCCATCTTTTCTCTCACCTCGGGAGAAATACGATCGGGGGGGGCTAACTCGAATCCCTCGGGTAAAATAAGAACAGCCCCTACATTCAAAGCCCCCTTTTTACCATTAGCAAGAACTTGTTTCAGTTGCATATCATAAGGGATTCGAACAACTGCTTCAAATACAGTATCAGGAAGCACGGCTTGCGGAACTTCAATATCCACGGGCTTATTAGCTAAATGGCAATTGGCACATACAATTCGTCCAGTTGCTTCTCGTGGGTTTTCATAACCCTGCTGCGCAAAAATGGGATATGCATTTGAAATAGATGCCCGAGTTATTACATATATCATGATCGATACAGAAATCGATTGAGTCATCTGTTCCTTTACCCAAGAAAAAGTATTTCTATTTTGCATGTCCAATCATTGATCCCGGAATTTCTACAATAAATTAGATAGGTAGCTAGTATAGTTCCCTATACACGAGTCTGTCATTGTACTGGGATAATTGTACTGGAATATAGGACGAATACCTTGAAGAGCTAGAAGTATAAAGAATTAAGTAAGATTGAAAATGCTTTCTTTATATACGAAGAAAGATTCTGATTTGATTGATATCAGGAGATCAAATGAGTTCTTCATTCATTCATTGAATGATAAATAACTACAAGTGAAGGAGATACACGATTTAAATAATAGAAGATCCAATATTTCACAATTGTATCTAGAATAACTGGAAAAGTGGAAACAAGACTAGATATAATTTGATCGTTATGAACCAATCCAAAATCGTTGTAGACCGAACCAATCATTAGTTCCCAACCATGGGTCGAATGAAATCCGATCCATAAATCAGTAACTAAAAGAATCAAAAAAGCTTTTATTGTGTCACTTAAGTTATAGAGGAATTCCTGAATCCAAGAATTAAGAATGACAAGTTCTTCATTACCCAGAATAAAATAACCACTTAGAATAGCGAAACAAATTATATTTGTCGAGAAATCCAAAATGATATGGAGATGATATTCATTGTGTGTTTTGACCAATTGTATCGTTTCCTTGTGTATTCCTATACGAAGTTTTTGTATATGCGTCTCCGGGTACTCCTTTATCATTTCATCCAAGAGGAATAGTTCTTCCAATTCTATGAATCTTTCTAGAACGTTTTTCTCTTGAATATCATTCAAAAAAGTTTCGGATTTCCCGGTATTCCACCAATTAGTAACCCAAGGTTCCAGACATTTATTAAATGAGAGAGAGACCCACCAGGGAAAAAATATTATGGATGAAATATATGGGAGGGAGACCCAGGCTTTCTTTTTTTTTTTTTCATTTTTATCCTAAAAGGACCCTTATTCTATTTCTATATTCCTTTCCTTCTAGATCCGAGATCTAAATTATTACACAAAAATAGGAAATAGATCCATGGGTTCAATACCTTTTTATAGAACTCGTACTTCAGAGAAATATCAGATAGAGTCGACGGTTGTATTAAAAAGGAAATTAGCAAGTTTTTTTCCATTTTTTCTTCAGTTCATTTCAAAATACTTCAATTGGTACGCGCAAGAAATAGGCCAATTCGGCAGCTTTTTGTTCAATTTCTCGTGGAGTAAAATACTCATCAGTACGAGTCAAGGGAATGGCTCCTTGGCCTCTGATTTCCATATAAAGGACACGACGAGGATAAAGACCCTCTTTAACCTCCATTCTGATTGATTGTATATCTCTCATAAGTAAGCGAAGGAAGATGCGACGATTTATTCCAGGAAATCCCCAACGAAAAATACACACTATTCCTTCTTTTCTATCGAATCTGTCATAACCACTACCTACATTCCATGAAATTGTGCACCACAAATAGGAGCTAATGAATAGACCTGCGATCCCATAGAAAGACATCACGATCCCTTGTGGAAAAAAAAGAATTTGCTGAGATGGAAATACGGATATCAGATTCCTACCAAGATAACTGGAAGTTCCAACCACTAAGAATCCTAGTGAACCTAAAAAAAGGATACAGGCCCAGAAAAAATTACTTGTTTTTCGAGACCCCATTATAAGTTCTATCCATATATGTTCTGATCGCCAATTCATACTCTACTAGATCCAGTTGCATTCGATTGGAATTGAGAGAATAACCCAAATGAATTTTACTTTCTTGATCCCGAAGTAACTTTCATTAACTAGCACTATTCTGATGTAAACCGTTAGAAGTAATTTGTTAGATACATTGACTTTCCATTTAAATAAAATATTCGCCGATCCATTTTTAATTTAACCAGCTATACCTGCATATACATGCATTTATGCGGATATCATGTATCCGCATAAATGCATAATAGTTCTTTCATTTGTGTTCGTAAAGAGTCACATATCGTACCATATTACACTAAATAAATATCTGTATTATGATCCAGTGTTGAAATAAATTGATGAGATTTGGTCCCATCGGATCTAGACAATCTTATTTTTTTGGACATGAAGAGATAAAGAAGCCATTGCAATTGCCGGAAATACTAGGCCCACTAAAGGCACAAAAATAGAGGGTAAGTTGAGATCTGTCATAGAATGGGTGCCTCGATTTAATATTTCTATCTATTAGAAAGAAAAAGATATCTTATGATATGATAAGTATATCTATCCTAAGTATATATCATAAACTGTATTATATTTATAATATTATTTTATTATATTTATAATATTATTTATTATATATAAAAATATTATTTAATAATTTATTTATATAATAATTATATTCTAATTATTTATTAATAATTTATTTAATTTAATAAAAAATATTAATATTTAGAAATTAATATTTAGAAATGAATATTTATAAGTAGTTAATAAGTAGTTAATAAGTGCAAGGAATGTAGAACTAAATAAAATAAGTGTACCTATTCATCTTTCTACACGAATATGTATGATAATTCGCTTTATTAATAAATTTTATTATTCTTTTCCCATCCTTATTTCTTTCTATCTTTCTAATCTAATAAGGAGTTTATTATGAAAATAAAAGATTTTATTAGGAGTTTGCGACTCTAACTAATTCGATCCATCCAACAAACGGGGATTCATAGTAAAAAATGGGGGTTATCGATAGATATAGAAATAACTTCTATTCTCTATTTTCTATTTATTTCTTTTTTATTTTGATTTCGATATTTTTTTTTATTGTCTATATTAATACGTAAGAAGGCCAGATAATTTTTTTTTTAATTTTCCCTAACTCTAATTCCTCGGAGGGAGAAATTCACTTTTTTATCCTGTTGATAGAAGGTTCATGATTACTAATCATGAATAGAGGTAGGATAAAAAAATAGATCTGGAGGAAAAACGAAAAAGTAATTACCCGAAACTTCTAACTCTTATTACAAGTAGAACTTATGTCATCAAAGAAAACACCATTCTTTTTAGTTTTTTTTTGATTACGATGAACTATTGTTCGCTACAAATAACTGAATTTAGTACTATACTTTATTAATTTTTTGAATTTTGATTCAAGGGAAAGAAACCGTGGAGCTGAAATAACTCACTCAGAACACCTTTTAAAGGATTACGTGGTACAATTGGGTCAAATAAGCCTTTATGGAATAAATACTCAGCCGCTTGTGAACCATCGGGTACTGTCTTATTCAATGTTTGTTCAATTACTCTTTTGCCCGCAAATGCAATGTAGGCATTAGGTTCAGCAACAATGACATCTCCCAACATACCAAAACTGGCTGTTACTCCACCGGTTGTAGGAGATGTAAGGATTGATACATAGAATAATTTTTTATTTGATTGATAATTATGTGAAGCGGAAGATATTTTAGCCATTTGCATCAAACTCAAACTTCCTTCTTGCATGCGCGCTCCTCCAGAAGCACACACAATAATGACAGGTAGAGATCGATTAGTAGCATACTCGATCAAACGGGTGATTTTCTCGCCTACTACAGATCCCATACTACCTCCCATGAACTTAAAATCCATAACTCCAATTGCTATGGGAATACCATTTAGTTGACCTATGCCTGTTTGAACAGCTTCAGTTAAACCTGTCTTTCTTTGATAAGAATCGATACGATCTCTATAGGGTTTCCCCTCTGAATGAAATTCAATGGGGTCCATAGAGACCATATCTTCATCCATAGGATCCCAAGTCCCCGGATCAATCGAAAGTTCGATTCTATCTGAACTGCTCATTTTCAAATGATATCCACACTGTTCACAAATATTCATTTTTGACCTAAAAAATTTTTTATAATTTAATCCATAACAATTTTCGCATTGAATCCATAAATGTCTGTATTTTTTTTTTCTACCGAAATCATTAGATCTTCTTCTTATATTGAAATCACTGCCATTTTTACTAGTTCTTATACCAGAACTCCCACTTTCACTACCGGTTACATTTTCAGTACAAATGAAACTATAAATGTAACTGTCACTGTAATTGTCGGTACCACCCGAAATGGAACTATTAATACTGACTTCAAAACGAAGATAATTATCAATGCAACTATTAATGTGATTATTCCAACTAGATTGAGTATCATATATGTAATGATAATAGTTGTGATTGTTTCTCTTAGACCCATTATTTAAATAACTAGAAAAAAAACTTTCTAGTTCACTCAGAAAAGAACTATCATTGTCAATCTCAAAAATCTGATTTTCAATATCAAAACATACAGAAAAACTGTCACCATTACTATCCCTAACTAAAAAAGTGTCATCAGAGATCAAACTCCAAATATCCCTGATATCAAATAAATAATCAACATTTCTGAAACTATAACTGCCACTATCACTCCGACTAGGAATGTTTTTCTCCGTACCATTTAGAATGGGTTCTTCACTTCCACTGGTATGTCCAATAGCATCAAGACTATCCATTGATTTATTTAGTCCACACCTATGTTCTAACTTATCGTTAGACAACATCGAATTGAACCACCATTTTTCCATAGAGTCTTCTTGCCCCCTATTTGATGAAAATACAATAGATGAATAGTCATTCCATGAATAATCATTTTACTATTTTATTTCCTATCAGGAATTAAGCATATGAATCCAATCATTAAGATTGTTAACTAATAAGATAACAATAACGTAACAAGTGAGTATTGAAAGAAATGATTTTTTTGGGGGGAGTCCAAAGTATCACTTCAATATATTGATAGAATCTTTTTCTCAATTAAAAAATATAAAGACAGGTTTCTCTCATGTCATGTACTACAAATTCTCATCGAAAAGAAAAATAGTTGTTTCTTCCTATAAATAAAGAATTCGTTCTCGTATAATCTTGTATCGTATAATCAAATAATAAGTTTCTATTCCGACACGGAAAGAAAAGACAATATACAGGATGGGTAGAAAGAGCCCCTCCTTTGGCTTGATCTATAGCCTGAAACTACGGGATATAAAATGATCCAACAACCCCAAGATCCATAGGATTAATTATGGATTCAACAATAAACAATAGAAGTATTGAGTTATAGAAGTATTGAGTTGTTTAGTCTTCGATCTTATCTTGTATTTAGATCTTATGTATAGGAAAATAGGTAAGTAAATAAGTAAATAAGTAAGGTCTGTACATATGAGAGATATATGCAAATACCAAATACATAGTATAGGATGCTCATTCTTTATTTTATTCGGTTCGGCTCAATCCTTTTTTTTTAGGAAAAGATTGGGCCGAGTTTAATTGCAATCAATTAGAAGAACAAACAGGAATTACTGAATTATGCACGCTTATTTTATCTCTTCATTTATCCAGCTTATCTACTGGTTCGAATTCGAATTTGATCGCCTTCCATACTTCACAAGCGGCAGCTAGTTCAGGGCTCCATTTGCTAGCTTCACGGATAATTTCATTACCTTCACGGGCAAGATCACGTCCTTCATTACGAGCTTGTACACACGCTTCTAAAGCCACCCGATTAGCTACTGCACCGGGTGCATTTCCCCAAGGGTGTCCTAAAGTTCCTCCGCCAAACTGTAGTACAGAATCATCCCCAAAGATTTCGGTCAGGGCAGGCATATGCCAAACATGAATACCCCCTGAAGCCACGGGTATAACACCTGGCATAGAGACCCAATCTTGAGTAAAAAAGATACCGCGACTTCGGTCTTTTTCAATAAAATCATCACGTAATAAATCAACAAAACCCAAAGTCATCTCACGTTCCCCTTCCAGTTTACCCACTACTGTACCCGCGTGAATATGATCTCCACCAGACATACGTAATGCTTTAGCTAGTACACGAAAATGCATACCATGATTTTTCTGTCTATCAATAACTGCATGCATTGCGCGATGGATGTGAAGAAGTAGGCCGTTATCGCGGCAATAATGAGCCAAGCTAGTATTTGCAGTGAATCCCCCAGTTAAGTAGTCATGCATTACGATAGGAGCTCCCAATTCTCTGGCAAATACGGCCCTTTTGATCATTTCTTCACATGTACCCGCAGTAGCATTCAAGTAATGTCCTTTGATTTCACCCGTTTCGGCCTGCGCTTTATAAATTGCTTCGGCACAAAAGCAGAAACGGTCTCTCCAACGCATAAATGGTTGTGAGTTCACGTTTTCATCATCCTTGGTAAAATCAAGTCCACCGCGTAGACATTCATAAACCGCTCTACCGTAGTTCTTTGCGGATAATCCCAATTTTGGTTTAATAGTACATCCCAATAGAGGACGACCATACTTGTTCAACTTATCTCTTTCAACTTGGATACCATGAGGCGGGCCTTGGAAAGTTTTGGAATAAGAAGTGGGAATTCGCAGATCCTCCAGACGTAGAGCTCGTAGGGCTTTGAAACCAAATACATTACCCACAATGGAAGTAAACATGTTAGTAACAGAACCTTCTTCAAAAAGGTCTAAAGGATAGGCTACATAAGCAATATATTGATTTTCCTCCCCGACAACGGTTTCGATGTGGTAGCATCGTCCTTTGTAACGATCAAGACTGGTAAGTCCATCAGTCCACACAGTTGTCCATGTACCAGTAGAAGATTCGGCAGCTACCGCTGCCCCTGCTTCCTCAGGCGGAACTCCGGGTTGAGGAGTTACTCGGAATGCTGCCAAGATATCAGTATCTTTGGTTTCGTAGTCAGGAGTATAATAAGTCAATTTGTAATCTTTAACACCAGCTTTAAATCCAACACTTGCTTTAGTCTCTGTTTGTGGTGACATAAGTCCCTCCCTACAACTCATGAATTAAGAATTCTCACAACGACAAGGTCTACTCGATATGGATTAGGCGTGAATGAAACTTTTGACAAAAAGAAAATCTTTCAAAAAATATTCAACTAATATTATCAACTAATTAAAATGTTATGTTAAAATGGTTCGGTTCGTTATTAGACCATGTATTTGATTTACCAAATACATCATTATTGTATACTCTTTAATATATATGGCGCAACCCAATCCTTGTTTTGCAAGTTTATAATTGAATTGATCCCCTTCTTATTTTGAATCTAAATATCTGAATACTAAGATAATCCCCTCTTGACAGTAATATATGTTGTATACGTAAATCCTATTATGTAAAAATAGGCATAAATTCATCCATGAAAGGGTATAAAGAATAGGCGGAAATCTAATCTATATGCAAAAAAAATAAAGAACAATGGTCAGTGAAATCGAAATAATGAATCATAAATCAAGTTCGGGTTCGAATTCCATAGATAATCTAATATAGATGGTATTTTCTATAATGATAGAGAAATGAAACACACTTACTCACGATTTCATCTACTTGACATTTTGAAAAAAGAATTGGCTGAACTTGAAAATTTACTCATTGAATGAGTAAACGATTGAATCAGATTCGGTTGGGTGGTACCAACTAAATCGAGTACTAACTCCCATTTTTTTTTCTTATTGAATTAACCGATCAACTTGCTATCGGACATTTATTTTCGATTTGACATGGCACTATTCCAAAAAAAATTTCGACATATTTCACTTTATTATAATTATGAGAATCAATCCTACTCCTTCTAGTCCTGTGGTTTCCACACTTGAAGAAAAAAACCTAGGGCGTATCGCTCAAATTATTGGCCCAGTACTGGATGTCGTTTTTCCCCCGGGCAAGATGCCTAATATTTATAACGCTTTGGTAGTTAAGGGTCGAGATACTGTCGGTCAGCAAATTAATGTGACTTGTGAGGTACAACAATTATTAGGAAATAATCGAGTTAGAGCTGTAGCTATGAGTGCTACAGATGGTCTGATGAGAGGAATGGAAGTGATTGACACGGGAGCTCCTCTAAGTGTTCCAGTCGGCGGAGCTACTCTCGGACGAATTTTCAACGTTCTTGGGGAACCTGTTGATAATTTAGGTCCTGTAGATACTCGCACAACATCTCCTATTCATAGATCTGCGCCTGCCTTTATACAGTTAGATACGAAATTATCAATCTTTGAAACAGGGATTAAAGTGGTGGATCTTTTAGCTCCTTATCGCCGTGGAGGAAAAATCGGACTATTTGGGGGAGCTGGAGTGGGTAAAACAGTACTCATCATGGAATTGATCAATAACATTGCCAAAGCTCATGGAGGCGTATCCGTATTTGGCGGAGTAGGCGAACGTACTCGTGAAGGAAATGATCTTTACATGGAAATGAAAGAATCCGGAGTGATTAATGAAAAAAATATTGCGGAATCAAAAGTAGCTCTAGTCTATGGTCAAATGAATGAACCGCCGGGAGCTCGTATGAGAGTTGGTTTAACTGCCCTAACCATGGCGGAATATTTCCGGGATGTTAATGAACAAGACGTGCTTCTATTCATCGACAATATTTTTCGTTTCGTCCAAGCAGGATCAGAAGTATCCGCCTTATTAGGGAGAATGCCTTCCGCAGTGGGTTATCAACCTACCCTTAGTACAGAAATGGGTTCTTTGCAAGAAAGAATTACCTCTACCAAAGAGGGATCTATAACTTCGATCCAAGCGGTTTATGTACCTGCGGACGATTTGACCGACCCTGCTCCTGCCACGACATTTGCACATTTAGATGCTACTACCGTACTATCAAGAGTATTAGCTGCTAAAGGTATTTATCCAGCAGTGGATCCGTTAGATTCAACGTCAACTATGTTACAACCTCGAATCGTTGGTGAGGAACATTATGAAACTGCGCAAAGAGTTAAGCAAACTTCACAACGTTACAAAGAACTTCAGGACATTATAGCTATCCTTGGGTTGGACGAATTATCCGAAGAAGATCGTTTAACTGTAGCAAGAGCACGAAAAATTGAGCGTTTCTTATCACAACCCTTCTTCGTGGCAGAAGTATTTACTGGTTCTCCAGGGAAATATGTTGGTCTTGCAGAAACAATTAGGGGGTTTCAATTGATCCTTTCCGGAGAATTAGACGGTCTTCCCGAGCAGGCCTTTTATTTGGTGGGTAACATCGATGAAGCTACCGCGAAAGCTATGAACTTAGAAGTGGAGAGCAAATTGAAGAAATGACCTTAAATCTTTGTGTACTGACTCCTAATCGAATTATTTGGGATTCAGAAGTGAAAGAAATCATTTTATCTACTAATAGTGGCCAAATTGGCGTATTACCAAACCACGCCCCTATTGCCACGGCTGTAGATATAGGTCTTTTGAGAATACGCCTCAACGACCAATGGTTAACGGTGGCTCTGATGGGTGGTTTCGCTAGAATAGGTAATAATGAGATCACCATTTTAGGAAATGATGCGGAGATGAGTACTGACATTGATCCGCAAGAAGCTCAGCAAGCTCTTGAAATAGCTGAAGCTAACTTGAGTAGAGCTGAGGGTAAGAGACAAGCAATTGAAGCGAATCTAGCTCTCAGACGAGCTAGGACACGAGTAGAGGCTGTAAATGCTATTTCCTCCTAGTCAAGTCAATACATCAAAATAATCAAAAGAAGTTCTTTAGAACTGTATTATTATACACCACATTTTGATTCTGCCAATTGAACACAATCAAGTCTAATCTGATATAACGAAAAAAAAAAGAAAATGGGTAGAAAAACTTATTAGATATCACTCAATTGACTTCGGTATCTAATAAGTTCTACCTACTATTGGATTTGAACCAATGACTCCCGCCGTATGAAAGCAATACTCTAACCACTGAGTTAAGTAGGTTATTTATCACTAAAAAAGGACCCATCACTTATAGGATTATAAGTGGAATATTATTTCTAAGCAATACCAATCTGTTAACAGTAGACGGATCAGAGAGCTATCATGTGGGATTATGGAATATCCATCTTGACAAGAAATTATCCATATGTTAATATATCTATGACAAGGGCTATAGCTCAGTTAGGTAGAGCACCTCGTTTACACGTGCGCTAATGCTTTTCAGGGGAGCCCATTATGCAATAAACATAATTGATCTTATTGACAAATCGATGTCTTACTCCATAGATTCGAGGGAACAAGAGAACAATAGCCTGACAAATATTGGGTTCGGTCCGATTCAGGTGCGAATTCAGGTGCCAAATCAAATAGAACCCGCCATTGATTTGATAGTTGATAAGGTAAATACCCAGTCCATTCAATGCTAGGCATAATGAGTATAAGGGCCTCAAAATAACCTTTTTTCGTCCTATGAACTTTAAGGTGTATGAAGTCTCATATTCGACTCTTGCAGCGTAGCGATAGAGACTCCATCTAACTTAGTTTGATCTAGGCCGAAGGCAGACCTAAGTCAAGGTAACCCTTCTTTGAAACACTTTGGTATTGCTCCTAGATCAGAATACAAATGATGAATCAGAGCACATGGAACCATCTCATTATTTTCCTGTAAAGAAAAATATGGTGGACTAACTGATCTTTACATCAGTTTATGAAAGAGCCCAATGCAACAAAATGCATGTTGGGTCTTTGAAACAGTTCGAATCATTTCGATAATAATCAGTTTGATCTGTTTTACCGAGAAGGTCTACGGTTCGAGTCCGTATAGCCCTAATACATTCTATTTTAGTTTAGTATAGTTTTCATTTCCTCATTAGTACTTGTTTATAGACTGGCCGGTTGGTTGGTCCAAAAGTATTACCACATGTTCATGTAAATACATAGGGACAGGAAAATAAAAACAATAAAAAACAATAATTCATTCCAATAGATCTAATCAGTATTTGTAAAATCTCGGATAAAATACTCATCTTCCTTCATTAATCTTCGTGGATGGATTACATATGACCTTTTTCCTCTTTTCCTGTCCATGATTAAAGAGTTAGTGATATATTTTTGCGTTGGTATATCGAATCCGGTCAATTTATGAAGTGAGAATCATGACATGATTCTGTCTAAAAACTTAAACAGTCACATAGATCTAGGACCTATTCTTTTCTTGTATTTGTTTTGTGTGTGGAGTCGCCTGACTAATCGCTTTTTGGCAGAACAACAACCCCAATTGATTGATTTAGAGATAATGCAGAGATAATGAATTGGTCCTAAATGTATCAATTTCCTTCTTCTATATTCTATGAGTTGAGTTGGTTTTGGGATTTGGTCTGTCAAATCATTCGATAATGTCTAATTCTTTCTATTAGAAGTATCTTTCTTATGTAGATTAGATAATTTACGATTCCGTCTATTATACCACTCTGTGGTATGTTTCATTGTGTAATGTTTTTTTGCTGTAAAACAAACCTTTTTCTTGTAGTGAAATCCAACCCATCGGGTTTTCTTACTATTACTAAGTGTTATTGCCGTAACAAAACAAACAAGTATTTTGGTTCATTCCAAATCGCGATCTTTCTTTAGTACTCGAGATTGGTCTGAAATGGAATGACTCTTTTTTTTTTTCATTCTAACTCTAATGAAATAACTCGATTCTTTTTATTTTATTTCTGAGAGGGTCAGTCGGTATAGTACAAGAAAAAAGTTTCGAATTTTTTTTGTTTTTGTATAGAAAGATATAATATTTAATTAATATTTTAGTTTAGTAATGTAATTAGTAATTAATTACTATTTAATTACTTGACTTTTGACTTTTTTTTCTTTTTTTATATTATAATTATAAATTATAGTACTTTTTTTTTTTTATTTTTTTTATAGAGTATTTTTATACTCTATTTTATAGAGTATAGAGATAAAGTATAGAGAAACCGAGACAAAGCGATAGAATTTAGTTTGTGTAAGAGAACCCTATGTCTACACCATATCGAAATAGAATCGAAATAAAAAAAAATGTAAGTGGAATTCCGTTAAATGAATCTTTAAACAAGACATGCCCCACAGCAAACAAACTCTAAACTATGCGGTTTGATTTGATCAAAATAAATTCTTGTTTCGCCTAATAAGTTCTGGATGAATTGACAATTCCAATTCGAATCGAATAATTCAGCATATTCCACATATATTTATATTCCACAATAATAATTAATAGGAGTACATTTATGTTTCTGCTTCACGAATATGATATTTTCTGGGCATTTCTGATAATATCAAGCGTTATTCCTATCTTGACATTTGTAATTTCCGGAGTTTTAGCACCGGTTAGTGAAGGACCAGAGAAGCTTTCGAGTTATGAATCGGGTATAGAACCCATGGGGGATGCTTGGTTACAATTCCGAATCCGCTATTACATGTTTGCTCTAGTTTTTGTTGTTTTTGATGTTGAAACGGTCTTTCTTTATCCATGGGCAATGAGTTTCGATGTATTGGGTGTATCTGTATTTATCGAAGCTTTCATTTTCGTGCTTATCCCAATTGTTGGTTCAGTTTATGCATGGCGAAAAGGAGCATTGGAATGGTCTTAACTGAATATTCAGACAATCAAAATAAAAGGGAAGGAAAAGATTACATTGAGACAGTTATGAATTTGATTGAGTTTCCATTACTTGACCAAACAACCCCCAATTCAGTTATTTCAACTACATCGAATGATCTTTCGAATTGGTCAAGACTCTCTAGTTTATGGCCGCTTCTATATGGTACCAGTTGTTGTTTCATTGAATTTGCTTCATTAATAGGCTCGCGATTCGACTTTGATCGTTATGGATTGGTACCAAAATCGAGTCCTAGGCAAGCGGACCTAATTTTAACAGCCGGCACAGTAACAATGAAAATGGCTCCTTCTTTAGTGAGATTATATGAGCAAATGCCTGAACCAAAATATGTCATTGCTATGGGAGCTTGTACTATTACAGGAGGGATGTTCAGTACTGATTCTTATAGTACTGTTCGGGGAGTCGATAAGCTAATTCCTGTGGATGTCTATTTGCCGGGCTGTCCACCTAAACCAGAAGCAGTTATAGATGCTATAATGAAACTTCGTAAGAAGATATCTCGAGAAATCTTTGAAGATAGAACTGTGTCTCAACAGGAAAATCGATGTTTTTCTACCAATCACAAGTTTTATGTTCGACGCAGTACTCATACTGGAAATTACGATCAAGGATTGCTCTATCAATCACCATCTACTTCAGAGATGCCTTCTGAAACATTTTTCAAATCCAAAAGTTCAATATCTTCCCACGAATTAGTGAATCAGGCAGGGTTCTTTTGTGCAGAATAAGAAACAGCGGGTCAATCTTTGAAAATTTCATTGTAAATGTAGTAAATGTGAAATACTCATACAAATACAAATGGTGGAGAGATCAAGAAGATGCAGCAGGATCGTTTATCTGATTGGTTAGTCAAGCATGAGCTAGTTCATAGATCTTTGGGCTTCGATTGCCGAGGAATAGAGACTTTACAAATAAAAACCGAGGATTGGTACTCCATTGCTGTCATTTCATATGTATACGGTTACAATTATTTACGCTCCCAGTGTGCCTATGATGTAGCACCAGGCGGATTTTTAGCTAGTGTGTATCATCTTACGAGAATACAATATGGTGTAGATAAACCAGAAGAAGTATGCATAAAAGTATTTGTCCCAAGGAATAATCCTAGAATCTCGTCTGTTTTCTGGATTTGGAAAAGTGCTGATTTTCAAGAACGCGAATCTTATGATATGTTGGGAATCTCTTATGATAATCATCCACGCCTTAAACGTATCTTGATGCCTGAAAGTTGGATAGGCTGGCCCTTACGTAAGGACTATATTACCCCAAATTTCTATGAAATACAAGATGCTCATTGAATGATAAGGAAACTAATGTTCACTTATACGACACAACTCCAGATTTCATTCAAGTCAAGGAATATTTTTACGTTCTGTTCTAGATGAAACAGAGTAACTGGATTCTAATTCGTATTATGGATAGGCCTAAAAAAGGCTTCATTGCTATTCCTGAATTTTGAAAAGATAATATCTATTTTGTATGAGCAGAAACAAAAAGATGAATCAAAAGAGTTCTGCACCATGAACTTTGTACCGCGCACATCACTTAGACAGACCTCGGAAAGTAACGTAAGCAAGAGTGAAGAAATAGAATAAATAGAAAAGAAAAAGCGAAATTCCGAAATAAAAAGGGATTGAATTTTATTTGTACTGTGTCTGAAATGCATCCTGTCTATTCCTATTCTTCAACCCCTCTATACTTTTTTTAAGTTTTTTTTTTAACTTTTTTCTTTTTTTTTGATATATATATATGAAGACTTAGCACTCTTTTTGAGTGAGAGAAAGCACAATATGAACAAACAAGAAAGAAAAAAGAAACAAAAAAAAGGGAACATAATCCCACTTTAGTTCTTTACCATAACCATACATATATTTTTTACCCATCTCTAAAAATGGAGGTATATATCTATACGCTAGATGAATAAGTATGTATCATGCTCTTGACTATTAACGAATATATATCCTGATCTGTCTCGATTAATTTGTATGAATATCTATCCGATATATTATTCATGTGTCAGGAACCAGATTTGAACTGGTGACACGAGGATTTTCAGTCCTCTGCTCTACCAACTGAGCTATCCCGACCATTTCCCGTGCATTATCCTAGTAGAGTACTTGTATCTATGTCAATTAAAGGGACTAAATCTAAATAAAGTAAAGTATTAAATAAAGTAAAAGTAAAGTATTCAAAAATTTTATCTAATAAATGTAAGGATAATGATATGAAATGTGAATGATTCAATAATAGAGATTCCTTGCCCATATATGTTCATTTGTACAGGTATCATATCTATCCAAATTGGGATAAGATCCAAAGATTTCTCCTCGGATCCATTTGTGAAAGAGTAGAGTGAATGAGAAAGAAAGATAGTGAATTTTGTTTGAACCACTGATGAAAAAAAGAGGATAAATAGTTAGGAAGTAAAATGGACTTTTTGTTGGGGATAGAGGGACTTGAACCCTCACGATTTCTAAAGTCGACGGATTTTCCTCTTACTATAAATTTCATTGTTGTCGGTATTGACATGTAGAACGGGACTCTCTCTTTATTCTCGTCCGATTAATCAGTTTTTCAAAAGATCTATCAAACTCTGGAATGAATGATTTGATCACTGAATATTCGATTCTTCCTTCAACTTCGATTGGAATGGATTCACAATAACTCTGAATTTTTTCTTTCATATATATATATTCGATAGATTCGGGTCGTGATTAATCGTTTGATATGTTAGTATGTATACGTACGTATTAGATATATTATATAGGGCCGTCCTTTCTGTAATTTCGATAGAGGAATTCCAGCTACCAACACAACGTAGTCAACTCCATTCGTTAGAACAGCTTCCATTGAGTCTCTGCACCTATCCTTTTTTATTCTAGTTTTATAAACCCTTGTTTTCTCAAAATAAGGATTTGGCTCAGGATTGCCCATTTTTAATTCCAGGGTTTCTCTGAATTTGGAAGTTACCACTTAGTAGGTTTCCATACCAAGGCTCAATCCAATCAAGTCCGTAGCGTCTACCAATTTCGCCATATCCCCTTTTGATTTGAGACCAAGATCCAGTTGGAATTCCACCCATCTCTTTCATTTATTTTGGAACCGTTGAATTCATTAGATAATGATTCCCATATCGAAAAAGTGTATGCTTCTATTTGATTTTTTTGGCGATCCTCTATCAGTTTATTTCTATTGGATAAACCTTGTTTCAATCAGAAATGATTCTATCATTGATGTATCCGCAATTCAATATGGATAGATATATCCCATATATATATGTTTCTCCCTCCCTTTCTTTTTTACAGTGCGATTTGGAATACTGGAACGGTCGATATTCATTCTTCTTTTTTTTTTTTTCGTCCTATCTCTTCCTTTTCCGAATGAAACCAGAAGAATGTCTCATTCTAATTTGGATTCTATCTTTATCCTTATCTTATCTTTATCTTTTCTTAGGACCGATCCGCTCGCTATACGTTATAATTATTGCTATAACTGCTTTACTTTAAGTTTAAGAAATAAATAAATTTTATATTATATTAAGAAATAATTAGATTTTTTATAATCATAATTTATAATTTTCAATTTTAATTAATAATTATATATATAATTATATATACATATTCATTAACATATATATATATACATATTAAAAAATATAAATAGAATGTATAAATATATAAATAAAATGTATAAAATGCATAAAAAAAA